>VZRE01014282.1:27362-201357 GCA_013396775.1 Cephalopterus ornatus | reverse complement strand
GGTGTGCCGGGCACTCGGGTGTGCCGGGCGCTCAATGTGCCGGGCGCTCGGTGTGCCGGGCACCGCTGCCGCCAGCCCGCCCGGCGCCGCGCCGGGCTCCCCCTCACAGCGCCGGCTCCGCGCCGGCCGCCCCCTGGTGCGCTTTTATTCGTTGGGGCGGTCCGATAATAATGTGAAGAACAAGCATTTTACTGCTTGTCATCAGTACAAACAAGCGCGGTTCCAACCAAGTGCCCGAGCTTGCTTGGTTTCTGTGCGGTTCACGTCAATTTCTCCGCTCCTCCTTCCCCCTCCCGAAGCGAGTCCGGCCCCAGCCCGTGCCTGCACCGGCTCCTTCGCACCCGACGGGGTCCCACACGGCGCCGGGGCTGGTCATCTGCTGGGCAGCTCGAGGAAAGAATAAGTGCTTCCTCTCCTCACACCGGGGATGGAGCACAGACGTGTTGGTGATCAATGCTCGCAGATCTTTTGCTCTGCGAACAAACTGCCTTGACAGGAATGTCAGTAAACGAGCTCTCATCTGCTTTCAGATGAAATCAGAAAGGTAATCGTAGTTTGAGGATCTGGGCTCTTCCCCCAGGCTGTAACAGTCAAGGGTTTTATTGATGGAAATCCCTGGTTTGTTGCTTGTTTATGAGATGAACACCTTCCTGAGAGCGGTTCTGTGCTCAAAGAGGAGCCCCATGTGGGTGGCCCATTCTGAAAATGCAAAGGTTAGAAAATTTTCATAAGAAGATTAAGTGGTAACTGGCAGAGTGTGGGGCAAACAATGAGGCAATGGAAACGGGTTGTGGTGGAGCGGTGTCAATGGGAAAAGGAATGTCTCAGGGAAGGAAGGTGGGAAGTTTCTGTGGTGACATCAGTCTGATTATCTTTGACTTTAGAATGAAAAGAATTACCTGAAAATTGGGGAGTCATTTGAGAAAATCCGTGGACTATTCTTAGAAAGCTGATGATTGTAAGCGATTTCACCTTATAAAGCTTCTTTATACTGCTGCCGTTATAGAAAGGCTAATTGATTTTCAGAGGTTGAGGTTTGTTTTCTAAATTGATCTATCACTCTTTTTCTGAACGAACTGTCTCACTAACCACTTTTAAAATGTCCTTTTATTGACTTACTCTGTACTTTCTATATATTCTACAAGAAGAGTTACTTTCCGAATTGTGTAAGCATTACTACTGCTCTCCTTTCAAAGACAAGGAAACAAATGCAAAGACTGGAAACAAAGTTTCAGGTGTTCAAAAGTAACCTGATGGATTAGGTATTACTTGAACGTGGTTTAATTGCTTGCTTCAGAGCTATGTTTTCTACTGGTAACATGTCAAGTTCGTCTGATAATTCTGAAAGTCTCTATATGTTAGCCTTATGTGGACTTCTTAACATACTTAGTGAAAGTTGTCTAAAAAATAGATTGAACTTCATTTAAAAAGTACAGAAGTCAAGAAATATACAAATGAATGGTGTCGCTCACTGTGTTTCTAGCTGTATTACTGAGTTCCAAGAGCCTAATGAAATTTAGGACCAATTAACCTTTACAGAACCACCAACAATCTGTTAAATGAATGACCACTTAGAAAGATAACACGGGACTTGATTTCCTGGCTGTGGTAGAAATGTTGGTTTGCCCTGAAATATGTGTATAATCTTTGTGGTATTGTGAGGAAGATAAAAATCCCAGTCCAGCCCTCATCTGCTGATTAGTGAACAACAGAGCACACTGGCTATGGGATGATGAATACCAGAATTCAGTTAACTCTAATAATCTTCTTTAAATCAACTGATCCGTAACTGCAGGATTTTTTATTTTTTTTTTTTTTTTTCTTTTAAACATTCTGACCAGTTTAGAGGGCTTTGCCAGGGAAAATACTAGGAATTTATAGAGTGTGCACTCTGTCTGCTGATATAAATATTTTGTTCTGTGTTTGTTCCTGCTTACTGAAAGCCACAGGGAACAACTGAGTGACTCCACTGATATGTTTTCTTGCATTTTACTGGTAATAAGAAAGGAAGAACCTAACAGAAAAACACCAGAAAGCTCTTAAAAGAGGTAGTCAACAAACCATGAAAGCTGTGAAAAGCAGAGGGACCTTAAGAGCATTCTGTCTTCCAATTCAATGTCACATCAGGTGCATTTTGAACAAGGCTAAAAGAGCTGGCACCAGAGAACCATGGGGTGAAATCTCAGCTTCAGCCCAATGAAACCTTTTGCAGCAGAAACATTAATGAACTGTCACCTGTCACTGGGGCTTAGCAAGGCCACCATATGATGTATTACACCTCACAGTTTCAGCATCAGACCCTGTTTGTGACTTTAATCCCGGAGGGCAGCATCCTTGCCCTTGCCTTTATGTGGGGCTATTCCCAGAAGGAATCGCAGCCTTTGTGGTTGGGCAGGCTGTGCTTCCATGGGACACAACACAGCCTTGTGACAGGGCAGACCCAGACACTCAGCTGCCCACCCAAGCAGGGATCTTAAAAATGTCCATTTGAAGGGACCTGTACCCTTGCCCTGGGAGTAGAAAATAAAGGTATATGTTTGCCTTTTTCTCAGGATGCTCAGCGTTATTTTGGTGGGTGCTTCTTTGTGGTATCTCTGCCAGAATGTATTTCCTACTGTGGGCCACAAGCTTGTGAGTATTTTAGCCTGGTGATTTTTTATTTTTTGGGGGTGTTGGTGGTGGAGGAGGATGGTGGCTCTGCAGCAGCAGCAACAGCACAGCCCCTTCCTGCCACACGAGACTGAGCTCATGTCATATGGATTAAAGTTTATGGGCAAGGGGGTGCAGCCAAGAAATCTGTGCTATACTTCAATTTAGGATTGTAATCCTGGACCCCTGTAGAGTACTTAATTTTTCTCATTTATCCTTAGGAAGAAGATACATTCTTTACCTAAATCCGTATAAAGACCACTGATTTCCTGATTCTTTTCCCAGTGTGTGCATAATAAATTATGGTCCTTTTCAAAGTTTTAAGTGTTTTACTATTGCTGAACGATTAGGCAGGTGGCTGTTTACAGCACAGGCTTTCGATATGCCCACAATATCCATAGCAGAACACAGGAGTGTAAAACAGCAGTGGGCCAGAAACCTGTTGGAAAAGACAGCAGTGACAAAGGTTGCCCACATTAACTGCCAAAAAATGCTCTTTCTTTTTTTTTTTTTTTTGCAGGCTGGGTGCCTGCCTGCTTCGCTGTGTTTTTTGCATGAGAGTGAAGGGAGGACTTTTCATTTGTGGCAGTGTTGGCTGCTTATTTAGGTTGTGTATTCTGCCCCTCTGTGAATATAGTTTCAAAATGAGCAAGTCAGAGGGCATGTACATTCTAATTAGTAGTTATCTGAGACAGCTCTCAGAGCAAAGAATTCATTTAAATCGGTTTGGATCTGAACATACTGTATCTACTTGAATGACGAAATGTTAGTAAGCAAAAAAGCCAAAGTTCTTTCTAGGAAGGCAATTGCTGCATAGCAACTGCACAGAGAGGATGCAATGAAGCTTGCATGTGTTCTCTTTTGTTGCCATTTTTGTCCTCATTTTCTCCATGTTCTGAAATGTACAGAAATTACTGAAGCTGTTGGAACGAGTTATTTCATTCATTGCTACTTATGCTCTAAAAAAAGAAAAACAAATAATGCAGTTTGAGCTTTGTATTTTGGGAAGACATAATTAAGGAAATTTAATATGCCATTTTTAAAGGGGTGATGTAACTGAATGGTCTTTGATGTATGGGAAGGGGGCAAGGTTAAAGAAACATAAAGATTCTCCATGATAGCAGATGCTCTTTCCTGTCTCACTCTGGTTTGATATCGATCTAAAGAAATTTCTATTGTCTTAAAATATATCCAACCCTACATAACTGAAACTTACAATAGTTATTAAAGCATAATTCAACTTTGAATTTAATGGGGTCACTGTAAACAGCAGATGGGAAATAGTGACTTGGAAGGGTAACCTATCTTGTGGTGTATCTTTAAATAGAACAGTGGGCTGACTGGTTTAGCAAAAGGAAACTTGGGGAGTAATGGGATTGTAAAGTGTTTATGAATTGCTAATAGACTTGAGAATAAGGTTTTTGTATTGGATAGTGTCTGTGGGAAACCTGTTATGCCGGTACAAAATACAAGTTACTTGTTGAAAGCATCCTATTCTCCATCAGCTTGCTCTGTTGTGTTCAGTCCCTAAGATAAAGGTAGGAAATGGTGTTATTTGTATTTCTAGTACAATTTTCCATTGTGCCTCTGTGTTTTCAGAAAGCCACAGTAGAGGAAGATGCATTAGTATGGGACTCCTGTGTGACGCCCCAGTACTTACACAAGAAAATGGGGGATGTACATTTGAAAAGGGAAGGCAGAATCTTTTTCTCTGATTCAGTAAAGGAGGAAAATGTCCAGAGTGGCTTTTTTTCTGGGTAGCTACTCTGCTCTGCAATAATAGCAACAGGAAAAAGGTTCCCCCAAATGTGGAACTGTTCTGAAATACGATTAAGAGACTAATTTGTAGAATCATAGAATATCTTGGGTTGGAAGTGACTCACAAGGATCACGTTCAGCTCCTGGCACTGCACAGGACACCTTCAAGAATCATACCATGTGCCTGAGAGCGTTGTCTAAATGCTTCTTGAGCTCTAGCAGGCAATGAAGTATATCTTTTGAATTCTGTAATGTATTGCATTTGTGGGGCATTGGGAGGATCCATAGCTAAGGCTGACTGTTTGGACTGACTGATGCCGTTCTCTCATGGTCCCCTGCAAGATCTGGGAACTTTAACCCCTTAATTTAGGAAGCTCAGGAGATTCTTCAGTCAGTGTCACTGTGTTTCACAGAATCCCAGAATGTGCTGAGTTGGAAGGGACCCCCAACGATCATCAAGTCCAACTCCTGGCCCTGCACAGGCCCATCCCTAAGAGTCACCCCCTGTGCCCCAGAGGATCATCCAAACCCTCCTGGAGCTCTGGCAGCCTTGGGGCTGTGCCCACTGCCCTGGGGAGCCTGGTCAGTGCCCAACCAGCCTCTGGGGGAAGAGCCTTTTCCTGAGATCCACCCTAACCCTGGCTGCCAGGGCACTGCTGACTCAGGGACAACTGGCACCCGCCAGGACCCCCAGGGCCCTTTCCCAGCACTGCTCTCCAGCCTCTCATTCCCAGTCTGTCTCTCCATCCGGGGTTGCTCCATCCCAGGGCAGAATCCGGCACTTCCCCTTGTTGAACTTCCCGTGGTTGGTGATTCCCAGCCCTCGGATCTGTCCAGGTCTCTCTGCAGGGCCTCCCTGTCCTCGGGGGGACTCAACAGCCCCTCCCAGTTCTGTGTCATCCGCAAACTTGCTCAGTGTCCCTTCCAGTGCTGTGTCCAAGTCACTGATGGAGATGGTGGAGGGCACGGGGCCCAGATGGAACCCTGTGGAACCCCACTGGTGACAGGTCATGGTCTGATGTCACCCCAGTCACTGTCACCCTCTGTGCCTGACCCTGAGCCAATTACCCAGCACAGGGTGTGTTTATCCAGCTGTGGGCTGGACAGATTGTCCAGAAGGATCCTGGGAGAGACAGGGTCGAAAGCTTTGGTGAAATCCAAAAAGATCACATCAACTGGCTTCCCTTGGCCAGCCAGGTGGGTTGGATCTTGTACACAGCAGGGGCTTGCTAGTATTGATAACTCCCTCCATGGACTCCATAAAGGACAGTATTTTGACAATGAACAGAACATTCATGGCCAGCTGCTTCACTCCCTTTGAACAGGAGGCTTTTATCTGTAGATCCTGGTGACTGGAATGTTTGCTGTCTTTTAGGTTAGTAATTCACCAGGTATGAACTGTACAGGTTTTTACACACCTGTGTAAAAACTCTAAATTTCCATCTACATGAAGTGGGCCATTGTACGCTCAAATTGTGTTACCCCTTCAAAGACATTTCATGACAGCTCATAAGTAAATGAGTGAAAGTAGATTGTGTAAAGAGCTAATTGTAGGTTGTTGATGAATGAGATTGAAAGAACCCAGCTTGAGTTAAGTATTGGTACAACTGGCGTGTTATCAGAGCACACTGAAGTGCAGTGCTGAAAGGGAGATCAGTTTCAGAATGAACACTTGTTTTATGTGTTTTTTTAAAAGGTCTCTGACAACACTGTAGTATTTCAACATTTTACCACTATAACAACCAAAAAGCTTTTCCTAAATCACCAATCTAATTTGTGCCTGTTGACTTAGGTGTCTAGCTTGAGGTTCATTATAACCTTTCATATCCTTTACAGAAAGGAAAAGAACCCCCAGGTCTTTTTCCTCTGCATTGTTACCTACCCCATCCTTCCCTGTTCTGCGTATGTATGCTAGATCATTTCTTTCTTCCTGCACTTTTTCAGCTAAATAGCAGCATCCTGACTTTACACCATTTCACCAGTCAGCTGAGATCATCCTGAATTTTATTCCTCACTGCTGCACTTGGTAAACCCATGAGTTTTTAGTCTGTTTGGACACTCAAAATGAAATATATTGGTTCCTGAACAGATGCCAGGGGACCCACCTTGAAACTTTTTTCTAGTTTGTCAGTGCATTGTGAATAATTACCTCAAGAGGGATAGAGATTTTTTATTATTATTTTTTTAAACCAGATACACAGGTTACATGACCACTGTCACTTGGCTCTTATTTCATATCATCTTGATTATGAATATGACATGTTGGGCAGAGTTAAAAACTCTAGTTTAAAGGAAATTAGTTAATATCTACCACTTCCCCTTTATCTTCTGAAAGAAGTTCCTATTGGACACAAAAGCCGCGACTCACATAATCTCTTCTTTCCACTTCTTGTTGGAGAAGTGCACTAGATGGCACTCTGGGTCTGTAACTCCGCATGTTACAGTAAATGTGATCTCAACTGTCTCCTCTGATGATTATTTTAAGTGCTTATTTTTCAAAGTTTGGCATCTAAGTTTAAGATTGAAATTACTGTAGTAGTAACAGTCTTGTTTACATGGGTTTGGGCTCATGCTGTCATTGAAAAAAAAAATCAAATAATCCTTCAGCCTATATTGCAAAGCACGATTTAATGTAGTGTGCCATGGAGGGAGAGAGCCCACTCTGTGAGGGCAGCTGGGACAGTCCAGTGCTGGCTGTGCAACGCACTTATGTGTCCATGTTGGATGCATGGAGAAGCAAAATAGGAAGAGAGAGGATGGGAAACATTCTGCCCTGTGCTCTGCCAGTCCGAGTGTGGCTCAGTTGTAATTTTGGTGAAGGCATGAAGGTACTGAGGTTGATCAGGCCAACCATTATCACCACGATCCATAGGTCACGGAAAAGGTATAGTCTGTGTTAAAGACTTCGAGAAACATTAGTTCTGCTAACAGCTTGAGCTCTGGAATTCTGTTTCTGATTGTGTTTAAGTTGCCTGAAACCATACCTAGTGCTTCCTTCTGATAACATGGTGTGATCACAGTTGGGATCTGCTGGCTCTGCCGTTGCTGAGTGCTCTGTAGGCTCCTGCAGTGGTTTGGGAAGTGAGGATTGCACCCTGCTTTTTCTGGGGGCCCAGGGCATGTCTGTGTGGCTGTGCAGGTGTGCTCCGGGCCTGCACTCAAGGTGCTGGGGCAGAGCAGATTTCTGCATGTAGGGGGCAAGTCAGCTGCCAGAGGAAATCTCTGGAATGCTTTTTCAGTGATTTCAACTGAGACACGATGGAGCACACTGCTGCCTCTTGCCTTTTTGGATACTGTCTTCCTGATAATTCATGGTGTCAAGGCAAAGTGATTGTGTTTAGCTTAACCTGTCTTGGATTTGCCTTCAAAGGGCAATGCTTAGGATGCCAGTTAACTTCATTCATCCAGGATTTTAGAGCTCCCTCTCAACTCTTCCTGACCTGTGAAGACTCCTGAGTCTTCCAGGACAAAATAAAACAAGTTAGCTGAGCCACCTGGCAGTGGTTTGAACGAACTTGTTTGGCTTTGCCCTAGAACTGACTAGAAGTGCTTACGCAGCCAGTTACTGGGACTCAGCTGTAAGGTGTTAACAGTACAGAAACAGAGAGGAACAGCCTTTTAATAGGTCTGTGAACTGTATGCCCTGGGTGAGAGCCTTTGCAGGAGCCTGTTGGCTTTCCCTGGAGGAGACAAGGTGTGCTTCTGTGGCCTGTTCCGTGGAGGGGTTCTACAAGAAGCTGTCGTGTCTCAGCTGCTAGCTAGTGTAATTCCTGCAAAGGTGTGTTCCTTACCTGTGCAGCACACATGGGATTGCTGTGCCTGAAGGTGTCCAATGGAGCCACATAGTGTGCTTTGCAGGGTTGCTGGAGGTGGAGACTCCGCTGTAGAACCTTATTTTGTTGTGTACTTCAGAGAATGGGGAAGGCAGTTTGGCACGCTACGTTTTCTAACATTGTCTGAAATACAAACATGCACTTTTTTCACATTTCTGTTAGTAAGCTCGTTCATCTATTGTATCATGGAATAGTAAGGAAATTATAACACTTCTTACCTTTACAACATTATCCCTTTTGAGAAGAATAACAAAGGTAGAACATGTATCATGCCCTTCACTTAATGTATAGGTGAATATTTGCACAGAGAACCACAAATAAAATAGATTTTCCCGGTGCAAACCTGTCTGTGAGATGAAGAGTTGTCTTACAGACAGAAATTTATATTTGGTTTAAGTGCATTGTGCTTGGAGTTCATACACATCCCCTCCAGTACCTACTTATTAAAAGAGTTCACAGAAACTACACCATAAACCTGCTGGAATAATTTTTATTAAATCATTTTCTCAGGTAAACAGGGAAAACAGAGCTGCAAGGAAGTTAAAATCTGGGCTTGGCTTCCCCACTAATGACAAACTCAGGCCCCAAAATTTGCTGAGACAGAGATGACAGGCTCTCGCAAGTACATTGGGTCATGCACCCACCCCTCCTTTCTGGTTGCTGCAGGGTACAGGTGCACTCAGACAGAAAGGACTGCGTTGCTTTTGAGCTTTGCTCACACCCAAGGCAGAGGAGGAGGGAGATGTGGGGGAGATGTGGGTATGCAGTGAGGTACATCTGTCCCACTCGAGAGCACCAGACCAGCACCACCAAACCTGTCTTTCCTTGCACCATATTCCAGGGATATGGACTGCAAGAGTACTGCAGCACTGCTGGATTCATGTCAATACTGGGTGGCCTTTTTTAACCTGTCAGTCTTGAACGGTTCCCAGGAGAAGCAATTTGTGTTTAATGAAAAGCTGCATGTGAGCAGGGATGCTGTGGGTATGTAGGATGGCCAGTGAGCCCATTCCCTCACATCTGCAGTGTGTCCCAGCCCACCAAAAAGTGCATGATGCTCAGACACTGGTGCATAATGTGATCTAAGACAAATTTCTTACCTCTCTGACTTGGTTGCCTGCCTCTAAACCTCTTCCTGTTACAATCTGCCTGGAGACTTGCAGTATGTATTGTATTATCCTTTGCTGTTATCAGTGGTGGACTTTTTCAAGGGGAGAAGGCACAGGATGCCTTTTCTTTGTGTTAGGCTTTGACAGTGTCACTACAGGGGTGGGGGATTTGCTCTGCAGTGCATCATCCCAAACATTTTTGACGATAGCATCAGATTTTTCTCCTGCTTGCCCTTTTCCCTAGAAAGGGGTTAGGCTCTTTGGGTGTTGCCTGACGAAATTCAGGAGGTGGGTGGGTGCAATGAGATTTTCTGGCTGCACCTCTCTGTAGGGTTACTGAGAGGGCAGAGGGCCCTCAATCCAAACAGGGGACAGCCTGCACAAATGCAAGTAGAACCAGAAGATTCTCCAAGGCAGCACGTTTCTTCTTTCTGGAGCAACTTGCCAATAGACAAGAAGATTATGTTGGAAGCAGCTGGACTGTTCTCTGAGTGTGTGCATTTGGCTAATCATCCTTCTTGTGATCACATCAGCCTCTTGGAAGGATGCAGTGTCAGCCAGGTGTTGGTATTCACGTGCTGTCTGCATATCACAAGAAGGAAGAGGAATGGGAATTTGTAAACTCTGAAAGGTTGTGTCCCTAACAGAAAGGAGGACCAGAATCCAGAGCTTTACTTGTAATCTCACTGATCTGTCTTCCCGTAGTATTTTGTATGTTCACACAACAAATGTTGCTGCTCACTCTAATTTCAGTGGCTTCTTTCTGCCTCCCTTCAGGACTCTGCCTTTAGTACTCCTTTCCTGATACCCTGCATATGTGCCTACACGCCCCCTGACCATCTTCATCCTCCTTTCAAACTTGGAATATGTGGGCAGACAGACATACCCACAGCATGACTGCAAATTCTCATTTTCTTGGGAAATCTTGCTCAAAAGTATCCAAGTGCAGGCAGTCCTAAAGCACTGGGGTGCAGAAATCCAGCACTACATGGTGCATAGTGTTGAAAATATTGATAATTTAGACCTTGTATCACCTGTGGAATTATAGGTCAATAGACTGTTCAGCAAGTGCTCTTAATGAAATGTACCTAAGTGCTTTGTTGAATTGGAATATTGGTCAACCTGTGGCACATGGAATCTTTTCAGCTGGAAAGTCTCAAATTGTTGAGTCAAATCCTGTAGTGTTTCAGGAATAGCTCAGGGAGCTGCTGACAGCTCAGACAAATTGGTGCTTTTCTACCTGAGTTGTTGGCCATTCAAGCTGAGCTCAGAGCAAATCTTTGGGGCTTTGGGGAAGCCAGTGACAAATCAAAGGATCTTGTTTAACTTGGCTATGGCTGAATGCTGCACTTCCTTGTGAGGCTTAGTATATTCCTTTGATTCACAAACAACATCTGCTTCTTTTCACTGACAGTTCCCGAGATGACCTCTTGAAGGAAGAGGAGCAAACATAATTTTCTGAAATGGTGGTGATTCTCAGTGGAGCAGTGGCAGGTGTGTGCAGAAGGCCACAGACAAGTGTGCTGGCTGAACACCTGTGTGCTCCCATGGCTGAATACATCTGCTTTACCTGATTGCTCCTTGCTTACCCAGCAGTGATTGCTGATGGCACCCTGGTTGCGGGGTGTTCAGACTCCCAAAATCTAAAGGGTCTGGTTAAATACTCTGCAAGGTCTAAGACCCAACATGTACCTAGGTGTTCCTTCTGGCACCTTATGTTAGGTGCTACCAGTACTTAACAGCATCTAAAGTGCTTTCACTTCTGCTGGTCTCTAGTCACACTATTTTCTATCTTCATATATCCTCCTGTGTTCCATACATCTCCTGTGTGTTCCTTCCAGTATAACCACCATGCCTTATGCACATTTTATCTTATGTGGACAAAGCATACGTGGACCTGGGTAGTAGTTTTGTTTGACTAGAGGCTTCCTGTAACTGGCAACCAGAGGGCCTAGCCCACCCCTGTGGCACGAGCTTTTAAAGTCCCATTATTGCTCTGAATCACACCTTCATCTCCACACCCTGAGTCATATATTAAAATAAAACTGTGGGAAATAATAAAACCCAGTTATATGAATGCGTTTTTTATTATAAGAGTTCTTAAATTTTTTTTTTTATTACTGCTTTGAGGCCAACTCATCATCTTTTGTTACGTTCATTACAAAAGGCTTTGCTCCAGTCCCTGTTAACTTGAAGGGAAAGGAATACAGTGTACAGACAGAAGAGCAGTTCCTTGCTGGCATCCATCCCCTGTCCTCAGTATGCCTCACAGTCTTTGCCACAGCTGCTCTACAAGAGCCCTCTGGGGCAGATTGTGTTACAGGGCAGATTGACCAGGCAAGTTTGTAGAAGACAACTCAGAATAGGGGGTCAGACCGAGTTCTCTTTAAGTCTCATACCCGGTTCATGGGCTCTGTTGTTCCACGTACTGCTGATATGAGTTACTGTCCTTTGACAAGCAAATGTGAACAGTTTTCAGCTTTGCCAATGCCATGTCTGCTTTATCCCCAGCAGAGTGGGAGAGAGGAGTCTTCCCCAGTCACAAAGAGGTAGAAGATGAGACTGGAGAAGGGAAAAGAAAAAGAAAGTAGGAGGCAGAAGGCTCGTTTATATTTGCTAATTAGAATAGTAGATTGTTCCCATTTAAAAAGGAATACTCTGCAGTACTTTTGTTAAGTATTTGGGCTCTGTAGGTTGGGGGAATGGGCTTCCTCAGGATTTATAAATTAAAGTGTTTGTCTGTTCACTGAACCTTGAGAAATTCCTTTTCATCATCAGTTTTAGATCATAGTTGTTAATCACACCAGTACCAGGACTCCTTGCTCAAAATAGAGCACATAATCCATACCATTTTCTCTCACCCTAAAAAGTAGCTGAATGTACAGAAACGAAGTCCTGAACCAATGCTCCACTGGAGCCTGGCATCATACCAAAAGGATTCCTCTGCATACCTCTGGCTACAGTTTCCACCACTCCCCCCTTTATATTTTTCTTTTCATGTGTCTCTGCTTTCTCAGGTAATAGCACAAGCCTTAGCCTGTGCTCTAGTCTGATATTCAAGATTTTCCTCTGTTGCAGGATGTGCTAATTTCTGCCACCCCATCACACACTTATCTAGGTCATCTGAATTTCTTTTGGCTTTTCAAAGAGCAGGTGCTTGAGACTACAGCCCGAAGCTCTGATGGAGCAGGTGAGTCAGAAGCTGGCTTCCTGCTTACTCCGTGGGGAGATGCTAAAGTCTTCATGACAGATTTGCTGTGGCTTTTTTAAAGAATTTTCTCATATAGGCATGACTTAAAAGATGTTTTTATGACGTGGGCTTCTGTTAATCCAAAATTCCGCTGCCACCAAACTTGCAGTTCATAGGGCACCCAACTGGTGTTGAGGACCTGTGGTGGTGGATGTCTTCCCAGTAGTCTTTTCATATATCTCCTTCTCTCTGTTTCTGCACATGTATTAAATAATGCTCCATCATCAGAAATGGATTAAATGTTCCCTGACTGACCATCCACAAATCATTTAAATAGCCTTCTTCTAGTTTATTGAATGTCTTTTGAGACGTGTTATTCTCTGCTTAATAAACCATGCAGGGTCTTAAATTGTGGCAAATCTTCTCATTCTCCAAGGATGGCATGTATTTTAAAATTATTTTTACCCATAGACTCATTAAATCATAAGAGATTTTCTGCTTCACTTCTAGGAAATAAATAGAAGTTCATGTCATGTAATAAAAAACCCAACAGACCAAGAAGGGGGCTCTTGAAAGACACAATAGGTCAACAGGATACCTCTGTGTGGACCAAATGCCTGGAAACTGGGAGTCATCTGAAAAAAATGTACATGACTGTTTAAATCTCTGGACACAGCCGTGAAATCCCTGAAGGTATTTTGTTCCCTGTTTCTCAGTAATTCAGGTGACTTTTGTAAAGTTAATGCTTGGAGAGCTCCCATGGAAACAAAAGCTAATAATAGGTAGAAATAGAGCTGGGGAGAAGCGTGTTACAAAGGCTTCATAAGAACTCCTAATCCATGAGATCCAGCATATACTATTAAGGATATTGAATAGTGCATTTGCTCACTGTACAAATATAAAGCTTGTTACAGGCCTCTTTCACTAACTGGTATTCCAAAACTGTACATCTAGGCTCCAGTGTCCACCCTTTTTTGGTCCTGAGTTATTGTACTAGGATATATTGTGAAACTGAAATACTGCCTGCTTCACTCTTTCCGTTTCTGTGGTTTGCCAGCGTTTCTGCATTTCTGAAAAGAAGTGTGTTTTTAAGGGAAGAAAACGATGGCTTTGAAGCTGGGTGTTTACCCACAGGGTCCTTTTGTTTATGTGAGTAATCAGTGTGGTCCTGGGCACTCAGTATCTAACATTTTGCATACAGTGAGTGGGTGAAGGACTTATATCCATGACAGTCGTGCCTGCGGGAAGAGAGAACAACTGGGAAATTCAGTTCTTATAAATCTATAAAAATAGCTAAGAGGTGTAATGTACTGTAAAGCTGCCCCATTAACACACACTGGGCTGTCTTGACATTGTTTTGATGTGCAGCAACAGCTTTATGGCTGTTTCAGAAGGTGTTGTAAAGCTTTGTTTCAACATGGATAATATTCCAAATCCAAATTTTGTTTCATTTTTATGTGGTTTCAGAAAACTAAAATTAACTAGAGTGCATTTGCATTTACCCTGCTTGTCACAATTACAAGGCAGGTGCAGATATAATGAGAGCTGGTTTCATTTAATAGCAAAGATTCAGCAACGTTTGTCCTATTCAACTGTCTTTTTTTCCCCCCTGTATGTGAATTGAGAACCAGAGCTTGTGATGCACCATCACTGTCCCAGTTGCCTGGCCTTTCTTTGCCTCTCTTTCCCCATGTCTCCACAGAGTCTCTCAGGAGAGCTGGTGTAAGTCAACTAACACTGAGGAGCACACACGACAAGGGAGTCAATGCCCAAAGCAAACAGAAGCAAGGTGGCCAGGGGGGTGTTGTAAGGTGACAAACACCAGTGCTGTTTCACTCTGGAGACAGCACCTCAAGAGGCGCTTAAAGGTCAGTGGTGTCTGACCCTTTAGTTTGCCCTTCTTCCCTTGCAAACAAGCTGTGGACTGCTCCTTCCATGCCCAGGCTGCCCTTCCTCCTCCTCCACCCCTTTCAATGGAAGAGGCTCTCTTGTTATCTTTGTGCCTTGCATTCGTTATTCTTTTCTTCATAGTTTCCATCCTCTTCTTGACAAGGAGAGGAGGAGGAGGAGGTGGAAAAATCCTGAGGGGACTAACGCCGTGACAAACCAGGTTCGGCGTGAAGACATGCACAGCGTTTCCCTGCTTAAAGACAACAGTCAGACAACTGTCAGGACCTCTCTTGTGTTACTCCACCGTCTCTTGTAGAGCAACAAGCATTGTTTCACGGTAGTTCCCAGGGAAGAGGCAGCTCAGAACCCACTGGAGAAGCCCTGTGGCGTGATAGGCTCTTACTTGGACCTGTCTGCCTGATGCCTCAACCAGGAGATAAAGCAGTCCTAAAAGGGGACCAAGAGCAGAACAGTGTCCACTCTAACAATGACTTATTTTACTTTGAGTGACAAACTTGCCCCATTTTGTTTCCCTGAGAACGAACCATGACCTCTCCTCCTGGGTGTTTTTTGGTGGCGTGTGTCTTCTGCAGTGATCAGAAGAGTGAACTTCTGTTCTGTGACCCAGAAGGCTTGACTAGAGCAGCAGTGCCTATCTGGCAGCTTTTGTGATTTTGTGCTGGTTGCATGTGAAGCTGCTCAGCTCAGGCTGATGTCTTGCTTATCTCCATGCTGGCACCTGTCTGCCACCCTCAGTATGACACAAGTGACATCACTTAAAGGGCTGGGATTTCCAGGGTGGGGCTTCAATCCTTTCCTGATTTTTCAGTTGCTTGGTTCAACATCAGCAGAGAGGGGGTTTGGTTTATTTTAGTCTGTATAACTGAGAACTGGTGAGGAGATGTGGCTCATGCTCTTGATGAAGCAGTCGAAGCAGGATAGTGAGAAGAAATGTTTCCCCTTAAAATTACTGCCGTGCCTTCTGGAATTATCATATACACGTATTTCCTTAGTGGTTTAGGCTTATGCCTCTGTCCAGCTGACACTGGCTGATCTATCCTGGGGTTCAGACCTGCACAGCAATGAATGGCCAGGTTATTGTGGAGAGCTCAAACTCCCTAACACAGAGGTCAAGAAAATAAAGGTTTCAACAGACAGTTGACTTAATGTTATGCATATATTTCCTCTCTTCAGGTTACCTGTTCAGTGCCAAACATATTTCTGGTGTTCAAAATAATATTAAGTTTTCCTTTCAGGTAAGAAACGCCTACTGAGGGTAAAGTTTTCTTATGACTGAGGTTGTATGAGAACCAAATAAATTCAATGTCCAAAACAAATCATGATCAGTGTTTCAGATCCAAAGATGGCAGACATTTACATGCATTTAGCCTGTACTTCACCTCGTTAGAGAAATACATTGAGGAGGTCTGGATCTACATTTGGCTGTTACAGGGAATTGTTTTAGTTGTAGTAATGGAGCCCAGGAAGTTTGCCCAATTTCCGTTTGTTTTCTTTCTCATCACTGGAAATCTGCTCAGGTCTCTTTGTCAGCATTAAAATGGGGATCACATGTCATTGTTTTCTTGTGGTGAATATGACATCTGTGTCAAGGTGATTCTGGAAAGACAGGTGAAAATGAGCAAGCGCCCTTGGAAATTGCGGCCTGCTGGTTGTGAGGTTGCTGTGATGTCAGTGATGGCTATTTTGTGTGCCTGTACTGAAAGAGTTTGTTACATTGGAAATATCAAAATACTTCCGAGATTGACAGAGAAGACAACACGATCTCGTATCTTTTAACTGACTCTGCTTTATGTTGCTATAGTGTATATGTAGCTGATAATTTTTCTTTTATATTATACCAGCAGACAGCAAGTCTAGCTGAGAAATGTCATCAAAACAGTGTTGATGGGCAGAAAAGGCATGAGTTCTGAACAGAGGTTTTAAATGATGGGCATTAGAAATTAGTCTTAAATTCTTTTACAGTAGAGGTAGTCCTAATTAATATTGATGTTTCAATTGTAGTGGTAATAGTAGATAGATCACCCTGATTATTTTGCATAAGAATGCGCAAATAGGTGTATTTTGCCAGAACTCTGCAATTGTGATGACAGGAACCATCAAAGAGGGAGTGAGTTTGAGTCTGTACACTGGGTTCTGGTCCTCACAATGTTTCTGTGCATCTCCTCCTGTGCTGGTGAGAGAAGGGCTGGCCTATTCCTCCCTTCTGACAAGAGGGACATTGCACACGTTCTCTTCCCTGTGCTCAGAAGTGAGCCAGGGTCAGTGCTTTGCCATGTGAGACAGCTTGCATTCTTTTCCTGCACTCTGCCATGGATGTCTTTCAAACAAACAAACCAACCAACCAACCTGAAACAAAAATCCAACCCTTCCCCCCACTAATGCCCACATTTGCCCAAAGCATGCCTATTTCTGTTTTCTTTCTGTTTGAAACAGGGATTGCACTGTTGATAATGCACCTCAATAAAGTCTACCTGCTTTCCATTAGGGTAATAAAGTATTTATTCCTTCCTGGTAACCCAGAATTCTAGAGGGGTTTTGTCTGCTCTTGCACCACTTTTCACCAGAATCAACCCCTTTCCTGTATTTTCCTTGGAGAGGGGATAATATGGGGAAAGCACATTCGAGGTTAGCATTTTCTATCTTTTTTTTACTTCAAACATTGTTTTTAATCTGATTCTCGTACACGAGCACACAATAGTCAGAAAATCTGCTTTGCTTAAAGGCAAATGCAAATAAAGTTTGGTTATAGGCAAGTCATTTTGACTTTCCTAGTACTGGCCCTGTTGTGCCTTAATTTTTCAAAGTTTTAGTGCTGTAAGAGTTGCAAAAGTTTTCACCTCGGTTTGTTTGAATTTACTTTCACTTTTGGGATTCCTCAGTTACTGTGAATCACATGTACTGATGAAGATTTTTGGGTTTGTTCTTTCCTTGTCAGCAGCACCTCAGAAGGAAAGTTCAGCATGTAGTAAGTTTTAAATGTTAGAAGAAATTCCAATGAAGAATTGAAAGGGGAATGTAAACATGAATGGAAGAGTTACTGTCAAGAATTTTGAAGTATAACCCCCCACCACCCCGATGTGATTAACTTGAAACTGTTTTGAGACCAATGAATGCCACTGAAGGATCTAATTCAGTAAATGGTGGTTAATGCCCTGAGATACTGGCAAACCAAGTGTTAAACTCAATAAGATGCATTTGGAGGATCAGGCCCCAAATGTGGTTCTCTGGTTTCATCTTGAGCTGTGGGTGAGTAGGTGTATGCTGTATGACAGCAAGGTTGCTGTAGTAATTATTCATTAGCTTTAAATAACAGGGTAATTATGAAGTTAAAATTCATATACCCCAACACACCCTTTTTTTGCTAGCTTTTCAATTTCTGAAGAATGCCTACAGCCGTCTGCTTTTTGTTGTAAAACAGGGCACTGCCCCTAGTTGTACATGGTTGTTTCTTTGATTTTTGCATGCTCCTTGCAAGAATGTTAACTGGGGTGAAAAGGTAACGTGAATCAGGGAGGCAGACACTAGAAGAGAGTAAAAGCTCAATTTCTCCTATGCCTCCAAGGATAAAGAAGCTCACTCTGGTGGCCATACACACATGTATGCTGCACACAGCACTGGTTTCTCCCAGAAAATTCTCAAATCACCTGATTTTTTTAAAAATTTCTGTTCACCTCTATTCTAGGGCAAAAAACAACTAGCAGAATAGAGGTGAAGAAGACAAGTGGCAATGTTTTGGAATGAGAGGACCCGCTCTGGTAATCTATATCCAAAATATTCAGCCATCAGCTGCTTTTGGGTAGCAAGGCCTGACCAGTGATCTTATGTTACACAGGCAGAACAGGCTGAGTTGGAATACTTCTGAATAGAAGTTTAGCCCCAGGAATCAGTTTATCTCACATGGATTGAACGTAATTCACTGTGTTCAGAACCATGGGCTGAAGTCCACAGAAATGACCCTGTCCTTCTGTGTGTAACTGGGGCTGTTGCCCATGAGGTGCTGTGGTCCTGCCCCAGCGGTTCTGTGGGGCAGCTCTGATTTCCTGCAGCTGGGAAGGGCTGCTGCAGTGCATGGGGTGTGTGCTGGGCAGCACTGCCACTTGTGAGGTCCTCTGCATCCCCGTGGTGCTGTGCATAACCACAGACCAACACAGCCTCACCTGCACCTCCATAACCCTGCCCCACACACTGGGGCCTTCTCCCAGGAAACAGGGTGGGTGATTCAGCCGGGGCAACACCCTCACCAGTGCTCTCCTAGCGAGCTTGTCAAGGAAAGGTGCCACTGCCAGATTCCTCAGGTCTCTGAAGTTGTTCAGTTTTGCTGTCCTTGACAGCTGAGTGCTGTGACCGTTGGCCAAGGGTTTGTTCTCTCTTTGCTGCACCGCAAGCATCCTACTGTGAATCCTTCTGATGTACCTTCAAGGTCCAGTGTGGTAGGTCTGCTCCAGGATCTGAGAAAGAGCTTTCTGAATGAAATCAACAAGAGGGTTCGGAGTTTGTGATCCCAGATTTATCCTAAATGTGAGACTAAGCCCTAATGCTTAGTGCTCACGCAAATTTTTTTTTTCGCCACTTGATAATATTCACAATTTGGTAGCAGTTAAGTGCTAATAGGTTTTGAGTGAGTCACCTGATAAGTGAGGTGAGGACTTATGATCTTATGTGGAAATTGCCTACAATGTTTTTCTGTTCTAGTGGAGAGGATGTGAGTGAAGACTGTCATCTGAAAAGACCCATGTGGACCAGGATGCTGGTGTGTTCTGAGCTCCAGAGCTGAAATTGTTCTAGTGTGGAAAGAGCCTGGTGCATTCTCTGAGATGAAATGCTGATGAGACTCCAGAGGTGGACAGACTTGTAGTAAGGGAAGAAATAAATTGTCAGAAACTTGAACTCTTGAAAGAAAACTGTTGCTATGTTGGGAAGTACGGAGAGCAGATCTGTGAGATCAACCACCTGAAAACAAAACAGTAATATTGGATAGCTAATCCTTGGAGTCTAATGCAGGCTCTTTTCCACTTTGTTGCTGAAGTGTCTGAGTGCCCTAGTCCAGCACTAGGGCTCCCTTTATTTATTCTGAGATACCCTATTATGTGGCAAAATCTGGTTTTAAGAAAAAGTTGAAAAATAAACAAGTGATACGCAAGCTGTTGGATATCTTCATGGGCCACAAATGGTTTTCATGTTAAAAAACTCCAAAATAAATCTACCCCTGCTAATTCAACCTCAGCAAAGAGTCCTTTTGTATTGTCACTGATTTAAAAAAAATTGAATTAAAAAAATTAACAGTAAGAGTCTGGGCCTGTAAAGAAAGGAAGAGCTCCTCTCCAAGCAGTTTGATACTACAAAAGTATTTGAGACCTTATTGAAGTAAGGTTAGTATCTCTGTAAGAAATACACTTAATGAACAGTGTTTTACACAATAGGAAAATGGAAAGGCATACAGAGGCAATTAGTAACAGATAATCTGTGGTAGTATAGCTGTTTACATTAGGCCAAATACAGTAGCTAAGCTGTACACAAAATGCCATGAGTTAAAATAGAAGGTTGTCATGGTTTAACCCCAGCCAGCAACCAAGCCCCCCACAGCCATTCGCTCGCTCCCCCACCAGCAGAATCTGGTGGAACAGCAGAAGCTGGGAAATTGTGGGTTGAGATAAAGGCAGCTTCACAGGGAAAGCAAAAGCCACGCACAAAACCAAAGCAACACAAGGAATCAATTCCCTGCTTTCCATGGGCAGCAGGTGCTCTGCCCCACCACACACAAGGGTGACTTGGGAAGACAAACACCAGCATTCCAAACATCCCCCCCTTTCTCCTTCTTCCCCCCACTCTGTATACTGAGCATGATGCCATATGGTCTGGAATATCCCTGTGGTCAGTTCGGGGTCACTTGTCCTGGTGGTCCCTCCTCCCAGCCCCCATGCACCCCCAGCTTCCTTTCGAGCGTGGCAGTAGGGGAGGCAGAAAAGGCCTTGGCTCTGTGCAAGCCCTGCTCAGCAATAGCCAAAACACATATATATTATTAACCCTGTGTTCAGCACAGGTGTAAGACATAGCCCCATACCAGCCACTGTGAAGAAAATTAACTCTACCCCAGCCAGAACCACCCCAAAGATCAAAACCACATACATCCTTTTCTTGCACAATATTGTAAGCTGCACACGTGTGATATGTATATAAAAATATATACCTTGCTCTCTTGTGTGTATTTCTTGGACCTCACACTGTATTGTTTCATAAATAGAATCTCTAAGTGCCTACTGTAGTAAGCCTTTGCTTATTTCGATTTTGAAACACTGTCATGGGTTTTTTTCAACAGTATTCATCTGAAAGCATCTTGGAGTCAAGCAGGTCTTTATGGGAAGCACGTTTATCTGTATTAGAGGGTTACTCAGCCAATGGCCTCTGATCCCATCACAGCTTTTGCATCCTAGTTGAGAGGCATGTAAACACGTCAAACACAACTCCTGAGTCCTAGAGACTGAGACCTTTACATTTGCAAGTAAATCTTGAAATTTGGGTGCCTAGCTTTGGGTGATGATGACCACAGTGGACAACCAGGAACACAGTCCTCTTCACAGGTACTATTAGTGCTCTGAAAGACTGAGAGGTAAGATGCCTTGGGCAGGGTACCATGGACTAACACTTCTGGGGATCACTGATCAAATTTAGCCGTGATTCCTACAGCCTGTTGGTGCATCAGGCACGAACAGAAACTTTTCTCGTTGCCTTTCAGTGCTCTGTGTTAACCATAGAGTCATTCTTCTTCTTGTGCTGCTCTAATGAAATGGTTGACATGCCAATCCATTACTACAGAGGTAATGGCTACATGGAAAGTAATATATTAGCCCTTGTGCAAAAACAGAAACCCTATCACAATATCTTCTTTCTGGTCCCCTCAGTTTTGACAACTGTCATTGCAAAGAAACGAAAAAAAACCCCTTTTTGTGTCTTGATTTCTCTCAGTGACATTGGTCAGTGAAACTAGGATTTTTTCCAGTGGAATGAATCCAATTTTTGTGCTCCTTTTTCCTTTTCTCTTCATTAAAAAAAAAAAAAAAAAAGAACCAGTGTGTGGAAGTCTCAATTATTTTGTAGATGGAAGTGAATAAAAATTGGATTATAGACTCTGAGAAACCGAGGATTGTAAAAGCAGAACTCTCATAAAATGAGTGTCTGCTTATTAAACAGGATTAGCTCTGTCATGCAAGGGTTCAGGTGTAGCAAGCACAAGCAGAAAACAAGCAATTTTCTGACCTTTGGAGAATGGTTTCCTATCCTACTCCTTATGGTGTCCGGTTCCAGCATAACATTACAGTTTTAGGTAAAAACTTAAAAAAAAACCACAAACCCTCCCCCCTTAATGAAAAGACTGGACAAAATTGCAAAATATGTTTTAAACAGCAGCTGCTAGAGTTTAAAAAAAAAAAAAAAGAGGAAGGTTTTATTGCTAAATTAGGAAGTAGAAGTTCATATGAAAGACGTTTTCCTCAGGAAAAGATTGGTAAATGTGAGGCAAGGTGATCTGCTATTGCGATATAGCAGCTTTTGTCTCTCACCTCCTCCCCAGTCCCAGTCCCAACAGAGTTCTTCCAGGATCTCAGTTTTTCTGTGTGCCTTATGCACCTAGATCCCAAAGAACAACAGCCAAAAATGAAGTTCTGTGTGATGGTCTGGGTGGTAAGTGAGGGTTCTGTAGCAGCAATGTCTTTGCCATTAGTGACAGCTTATTGTTACAGTAGTTTTTCATCTGGTTTTTTGTGTGTATTGTTTACTTGTTCATTCTGGAATGCATGCTAAGGTTTTTCTGTTGATGATTCCAGCTACTTGGTTTAATTAATTACAGTTTGCTCATAAGCCACATGAAATAGCTGGTCTTCAACTCAAAAAAACTTAGGAAGAAAGAAAAAACCAAACATCCTTATGTTTGTGGGTTATATGGGCAAGATCCAGGAGTTCAGATACCTGGTGCTAGTCATTTCTTTGTGGAAAAGGAGGCTCAGCAAGGAACTATTTCATACTTTTCCATTCTATTCTTTTTCACCACGGTGCTGGTCCAACACCGCAACAGGCTGCCCAAAGAGGTTGTAGTTGCGGCTCTCGGGGTGCTCAAAAGCTGAGCCTCAACCAACCTGCTGTAGTTGGCTCCGTGCTGAGCACAGGGGTTGGACTCGGGGCCTCCAAAGGTCCCTTCCAGTCTCAGCTGTTCTATCATCCGTATCTGGTTCTGCATATCTCAGTTCCGCTGGTGACTTACTGTAGACCAGATTTTTCAATACTGTAAAATAAAATTACTGGGATATGTATTTTTTTCTATGAAAAAATGGGACTGTGAAACTTGAATTTTCTTTGTGAATTAGTAATAGTTTTCTCCCCATTTCCCAAATGTCCATGTGTAGTAGTTTTAATTCTAGACCTTCCTTGGTAACCAGATTCTAACCAAGGAAGTGGTCATGTTGCCGGTGTTCCATATGATTTTTTTACATAAACCAGGGTATAAATAAGAAGAAGGAGAAGCCTCTGCCCTCTCTTTCCTTTCCGGTGGATCCGGGAGCAGGTTCTCTGCTGTCGGCTCTGCTCATGTGGAGGAGTGAGGCCCAGTGAGGCCTTGTGGGCCTTGGGAGGTGGAGAGTGCCGGCGGTCGCTTGGCATGATTCTGCTATCTCGAGTAGAGTAGTAAAATTTTCTTTTGTTAGTTCTTTATTAGTTAGTCCTAAGTTTTAATTGTGCATATCTGTTTTGGTTTTTTTTCCTCTCCCTTTTCCCTTCGGGTCAGGGGGAGGTGTTCGGGGTCCCTTCTTCAATGTACATAATATTCTAATTGTATATAAGTGTAAATACAGATATATATATACATATTTACAGCTTTAGTTTAGTCATTTCAGTGTTTCAATAACTTTTCCCTTCTCCCTTTCCCTTGTGTTCATAGAAAAAGTGAAGAAAAGAGAGGTTACAAACTTTAAAGTTTGAGCATTTGGCAGAAAAAGCAGATCCAAACCGTTACACCATGTTATGTATCTTATTTTGTTACCAAAATCAATTACTTTTTGAATGACATTGCTGAAACTGAGGCATCAGCACTCAGAACAGTTGACTCTTTTACATGATGTCTTTTTCTTGGTGACCTGCAAATAATTGTTGTGATTATTAAGGTTGATGATATTTTTCAAATAATAGATCTGAGGGACATTCCATAAGTTTCACTGGTTGAAAAAGGCTTTTCTTCTGCATTATAGTTTAAATAACTACAAGATAAGAAAAAAGACCGAAAAAAAATCTGGTCTTTTGCAGATGTTACATCTCTTGTAAAGTGAAACTTTAGAAAGTGTTTATCTTTAGTCTAAACAATTATCTGATCAGCACCTTCTTTCTTTTTCATCCCCCACTATCTTTTCTCTTGTTCTTCAGGTTCCCTCTTTTTTTTTTTTTTTCCTGAGAACTGAATGATAATTGAAAGAAAAAGTCTCATTAAAATGCAGTTAGTTAAATATGTATGTTTTAACAATTATTTCTAATGGAAAACACTGCTTGTGATGGGGTGCTGCTATTACATGTATTTTGAAATCATTCTAGATTTGGAAAATGCATCTTGTGTGGACAGACAAAACCTTTCCCTTCCAGAGGTAATTTCCATCCTCATGGTGCTTGATTCAACATGCTTAGACTATGTATGAGATGAAAAACTGGGGAATGGAGAAGCATATGTAGAGCCTGAAGAAAATAGTCAGTTATTAAAACAATTTAGCTTGTCATTAAATCTCCCTATTTTTGAATATAAATAGGTTGCTCTCCCCTTTGCCTCATCTGTCATTTTATTATAGCAGAAAACCTGGTGCCGACCCAAGAAGGCAGGGTGGCCTTGCAGTTAAAACAGCCCTGGAAGCCAGGCTCTGGATTTTTGCTCTGGCTGCACCAATGACAGGCTGTATCATCCCGTGCAACCTCCCAGACCTCTGAGTCTCAACTTACCGCTCCGTAGATGTCATGTAACTACACAGGATACTGAGAGGTTTAATTAGAATTAATTTCAGGCTTTCAAGTACCTCGTGTTTCTCAGATGAAACGTGCTGTGCAAGTGCGAAGGATAATTATTATGTTGCGTCTGTGTTTTTCTGATACATTATTACTATTCTTTTATTAACCATGTTTTGAAAAAAAAAACACAAACCAACAAACCAAAACCCAGGGTACTTACTGCTTTTCAGTTTTGTTTGTATGGTTTACAGTTAGTCCCTAAGAGCACAGTAAGTAATTAAACTAATACTGGCATGGAGATGTCTTTTTATTTGTGAATGTTAATGGTTATTAGCAGATTGTCACAAAATGTGTGGCTGTTTTGATTCTCTGGGCACCTTGAATATTCACTTGGGTGTAAGATGGTCATATTGCCTCTAAATGCAGTGAAATAGCCTGGCAATAACAGCCTGTGAAGTCTCTGTTGATGGTTTCCTTGCAGCTGGTCAGGCTTGACCCAGACAGCATTATGGAGCAATCGTTCAGAAAATTGTCCCGGCAATCGGTGCCTGGTGCCTCCTGAACTGTTGGCCAGTCTTGAGGGGAGCTGAGCCTACCTTGTGCAACAGGCCACTCCCTGTTGCTCCGGTTGTTTTCAGCTGAAGTCCAGGGAAAGCCAAGATACCGGGGATGACACGTAGCACGTGGAAGCACGCTGTCCTGTTGGACAGGAGATAACTGTGTTGTGTCCAGATGGAATCACTGCTACACGAGAAATAAAAGTAACTGCCTGTAGCAGTAATGCCGTATCCCAAGGACATCACAATTCAGAAAGTGCTGAGTTATAAATTGTGCTTGTACTTTAACATGGATTTGAGCATGTGATTGGGCTTTTCTTTTAGCTGAGCGCTCAGCAGCCTGAAATAGAAAGGCAGTATTAACAAATAAGGCCAGATCATTTTGGGATAATGAATTTCTTTCAATAAGGTTATTGTTTTATAGGCAGGTCACACTCCTGTTGTCCTCACTTGCCATGTACTGTAAAGTGTGACTGTACAATTACTCTCACACACAAGACTTCTGTGCTAATTACAGTGAGAGAAACATGTCTTGAGAGACGATCTCTTCCAGTCAAGGCCACAGATGCAATGAAACCGACTTACCTTGCTGTTAGACATGCTTCTTGGAAAACTGCTTGGGCTGCTGTGGTGCCATCCTATTCTAAAGTAGGTTAGAGCATAAAAATAAAAAGGGCATGAGTGTGTTTATGCTATTCTTGCATTTTCTAGGTGCAGCATGCAGATGCATACCACAGTGCTGCCCAAGCAAAACACAGCCCCAGCTCATCCACTGGAGCTGCATTTTTGTCCTGCTCTAATAAAACCACTCTTGAGCAAAGCCCTCCAGAGTGGTGTAGTTGTCCCCACTGCCTCTGTCCCAAGCATAAAGTACCATTTGATAATCCTGACAGATGTAGGATAGAGTTGGCCAAAGTGAGCTTTGACAACTTTAGGCAATAGAGTTCTTTGCCAGCATAGACCAGATAGTGATTTCAGGATTCCAAACTTACACAGAAAGTGTTTCTTAAATACCAATCCAGCCCTGATGGAGGTCTGTCGACATGGGAACTCCAGGCTGATAGCTAAGTGCCACATCTAATTGGCTGTTCTTTTGCAAGTAGGGATTTTGTCTTTGGTTTACTTGTATTTGCAGGACAGGATACCAAATGAAGAGGCACATGCATTTTGTAAGACTTGTTAGATAAAAAATGTTACTTGATGCACTTTGCTGTTACCAGGAGCGGTATGGTGCTGGAACATTCTCGGAGCAGGGATTAGGCACAGAAATATGTGATGACTCCAGCAGTTCCTGTGTGTGTGTCACCCTGTGGTGCCCATGTTAACACACAGGGTTTGAGATTTGAGGTCATGTCACAACCTAAACGCTCGTTGTGCTGTAATGCCTGGTGGCCATTCGGGTGCCTGGGGCCTGAGGGGTCTGGCACCATCCTGGGCACACAGCACTTTGCTGTGTGGCACATCTCCATTGTCCTCCGTGGAGTAACTGACCATGGACATGAATTTAGCTGAGAGTCTACCAGCTCTGTGAAGAGACTTCCAGGCTGAAAGGAAATGCAGAGGGGTGCTACACATTTGCAAGTGTTTATTATTTAAAGTCTGTTACTAGGAAATATATAGAATGAAAGGGTCAGAGTAAGACATTGTGCCTTGTTGGATCAAAAAGAAAAAAGGAGGAATATGTCACATTGCAGGTAATTAAGGATTCATCAGGAAATAAGGAACACTTGGTCCCTCTCATAGCTTTGAGGACAAAAGGTGAAGGGTATCTGCTATAATATCTTCCATATGTGGCATGCTAATTGGAAGAATAGAAATGAGGTATTTGAAAAGCTGAATCTAAGATCTTATAAATGGAAATTGCCTTTGCTTAATGAGTTCGCTGTTGGGCTCAGTGCTTCACACTTAGAAACCAAGAAAAGATTTTTGATTATGTGTTTGTAAACTAGGACTAGCCTACTTGTTGAGTTAGTCCTAAAGATTTAACAACCTATAAGTGAAGAATTATGGTTCTTATTCCTATATAAATATTTGGGATTTGATGATGATTCTTAAGCATTGCAGTAGCTTCTTCTTACCAATGCTGTAAATGCAGTCTAGGCTCTTGGCATTTCAGTTTAAGTCTTTCCAGAGTTTTGAAAGCCTCACACTGGGAATGGCATAGAGGAGTAGTTTATTTCTGAGGTCCTAGAACAGTGTGAGGCTTATTCTGGTTAGATATAGCTCTGTCTTTGAGGACAAAAGGACAGCAGCAGCTCTTCGTGTTGATAGACATTCCCTGGCCCAGAAGAAGATGAGTCACTCTCTGGGTAAGTCGAGACAGTAAAAACACCTTCTGGGTAGTTACGTCCTGCAAATATACAAGTTCTTCTGGGATGGAGAGGACAGGGCTTCTCCGTGAAGGGCTGTAACGTGAGAAAGTCCGAGAGACGGGAGTTGCACGTTATTCCCGCTAGATGGCAATTAAATCCCATCGGATAAACCAGCCGGTAGCACTCGCTGTGTTTTCGACTCTTGTAGCTTACTTCAAAGTGTTAAAAGCTGGACTTTGGACTAAGATTTTGGGATATCTGTATTTTCCTTGGAGTAGAGCGTGCAATAATTTCCATATGACAAAGGAAATATTGTTAAAGCTGAACCGAATTTTGGATTGCACGTTTGGATTCATACATGTTTTGGCAGTTTAGTAAAGGATGTATTTGGTTTCTGTGCTGTAGAACCCCCACCTCCTCGGGGAGGGGGAGTAGTAGAGTCAGCAGCAAGTAGGAGAGCTCTTGGCAGGGTGGCCAGTTGGAAATTCACTGCCAGGAAGGCAGAAGAGCCCTAATTAGGCAGGCAAGTAGAGCCTGATCCAAAGCCTGTTCAAGTTAATGGGAGTATCTTGGATTAGTGCATTTTTTCCTATTTCCAGGTAAACCTACCAAATGAGACTGTCCTCTTCAACAGTCTACTTTATGTGCATTACATCATTTTCTGCAACTGCTAGTATAGTAGGAATAAATGCATGTCTGTATTATTTGTAATGAAGATACAGCATTCACGTGCTCTGTATGAGTAACTTACAGGAATACATGTGAGGTAATTGAATTGTTTTTCCATTTTTTTC
Organism: Cephalopterus ornatus; assembly: GCA_013396775.1. Classification (NCBI taxonomy): domain Eukaryota; kingdom Metazoa; phylum Chordata; class Aves; order Passeriformes; family Cotingidae; genus Cephalopterus; species Cephalopterus ornatus. The sequence continues at coordinate 173,272 of VZRE01014282.1, read as the reverse complement.
CTAATTAGAATTTGCAACAATATAATTTTCTCCCATGTGTGCTGGAGAGTATAATTTCTTTTGAATGAAGGGAATGGGCACCTTTTATCCTGACAATTGTCTCAATATATTTCAGCTAAAGTTCTAATTAAATGCAGAATGTCAGAAGTTGGGCTGCCCTAGCATACACCCAGGGACCCTAATAACAGCTGGTTCTGGACTTATAAAATGTCATAGCTAGCAGAATTCAGGCAAGAGCTACTATGGAGTTAGTCCTGCTTCTCTGTTTAAAGTTGCTCCAGTACTGGCAATACTCATCTCAGAGATAACTAATATAAAATACTGGAAATGACTGTGCTCTATAATCAGGAAAAAATTCCCCGTAGATTGAGTGGGAATTCTGCCTGGGTAAACCCACAGGTATTGTGTGCACTGTGAGATTGCATGCAAAGAATCATCCCTATAAACTAACTTTATGGCCTGATTAAGAAAAAAATTCTAAATAAAGATTAATGGAAACAGCTTCTCTGATTACGCCACTGCTTTATGCTTATTTGAGCAACTTTAAATAGATAAGGAAATATGAGTTTCAATCTGTGCCTGGTGCCCCAGAGTAACTGAAACTCCCCTTTGTTGCAGAAGTGCTGGCTATAACCACTGTAAAGCAGTAAAATATCTGTCAGATATTCTTGCAGAATTCTGTTTTTTTCTATCAAAGTTTATTCTCCCTATTCACTCAGTGTAACTGTAATTTTTATACTTATTTGAAAAGGTACACTCAATCTTTTCATTACAGAAACACAGCATCAGAAAAAATGAAGGATAGCTCTGTCAGGTTTTCATATTGGTAAGCCACAATTAGGTTCAGGTAGCTTTGCAGTAGGTTTTGTACAGAGCTGAGACATTTTCCAGGGTTGAGACTAGTTTCTTAATGCTACACTTTGAACACAGAGTAAGGTTTTCGTGTTTTTCAGTTTGATTGAGTTGATGTAACATCCCTGAAAGGCTCAGTCTATAAGACGTTGCACTGCAACTCGGAGGAAGTAGAAAAGTTCCCTGTTTGTATGGATTACTTGTTGTAACTGGCTTTTACCTCAAAGACAGATGAGTTTGCCTGTCCCCATCTCCTCTCGACCAGCTCTTGACAAAGTCCAGGTCAAGTTTCATACTCTAGGCTCAGAGTCCCTCCTTATCCTTTCAGCCCTTTCGTCCTCTCACTGAAATTCTGTCATGACACCTTTTTCAGCACAGTGGACAGGATCAAGGAATCGATCAGTTTGCAAAGGATCATAGCTGGATCAATTTGGAAGGGAAATGCAAGATTTGGTGTTCATGTGGGTATTAGTGAGACGGGAGAAACTTCTCATTGGAGTCCTTTGTGTAGAGCTTTCAGACGTGGAGGGTAGATCCAGGTAGGAATGTAGTTCTTAGGCAGCGGTGGCTTAATGGCTGATGTGGAGCAGCACAGGGCTGTGCAGTGGTACCAAGGCAACTGCTGCACAGGCTGGTTTGGGTATGGGAAACAGTGTGATTGCGCTGGGGCACTGCTCCTGTGGGGCAGCCTGCCATTCTTCTGATCAGGATAAACCAGCCTATGCAAACATGAAGTTAACACATCTCTATCGTGTCTGGTACCTAAAATCAGACACTGAGAGCTCGTTGCTGCCTCTCCAAATGGCTTTACCCTGTGCCTTGTAGGGCTGTCCTGTCCTCCAGCATGTGACCCACAGAAAAAGTGGGGGTCACTGGATCTTCAGCAGGGATATGTAGGCAAGGGGTTCGGTGGACCAGCAGGAGTTGTGGATTCATAGCTCAAGCCACCTTCCCAAGGATAGACACTGATTCCCATTCTTTCAAAGAATGCAGTAGAAATAATTTGGTTTAAAAGGCGATTTTTAGCCACTTCTGTGTATAATAATCCAGCAGGTTAATGAGGAAGCTGATATTCAGAGCCTCCTCAGGTAGGAGAATCTTCAGCCTGCACCTTTCTCCTCCCAGGAGAGCTGCGTCAGCTGCCTCTAAGAAGGAATACAACACAGTATGAGAGAGGCTGAGCGCATGGAAGGGAATGAATCTGTCAGTGACTAAAGAATTCTCCAAAAATCAGGGTCTGACCTCAATTCAAAGCAGTTCCTGGGTGAGGTCTCTGAGCATCTGCCTGGGGAGGTAAGTTTCTGTTGGCTTCTCTCTCTCTTTCTTCTCCAGTCGAGTGAATTCTGAATTCCTTCTTGCACATGGGCACTTCGACAGAGTGTGTTGCTGTCTGACTGCAATTTGAAAAGTGGGGTCTTCTGGTTGCTGTGAGAGACAGAGACCATCTGTCAAGTCAAGAGCCTTTGATGGGCAGACTCTGAATTCTTGCATCCTGATCTAAGGCAGCGGTTGTACAGATTCTGAGCAGAACTCAAGGAACAAGACAATAAGGTAAAAATTAAGAGTTCCCCTGGAATTAGGGCATATCCAGACGAAGTATCAGTTTTTTGTATCACAGTTTTGTATTAAGGTACCTACCTTCCTCCTAAATGATACTGCAGAGTGCCTGCATCTTTCATGAGAGTTAATCTTGAGACCTCTACATATTTTTGTAAACTGAAGTGACATGTTATTCAGAATGCTTGTATCTAGTGCTTTAATTGACTTCAGTTGCACTAGACTACGCACAGGACACAAAATACCTTTTACTTTCAACTTAGTTGTTGCAAACTCTTCAATGACAGGCTCTTGGTAGTGTTGTACTGTGTCAAAAAGGAAGTGTGAAAATATCCAAGATGATGACAGTCCCTGAACATTGGCTGTCAGAAACTGAGAGAAGCATGTGTTCAATTAGTGTACATGACAGAATGTTAGCATTGTTCCACTGGTGCTTAAGGATAAATTTTATAGGATTCCTTGTAGTGTCTGAACTGATTTGAGACTCCACAAAACTGAAATATGCAGAATAAAGTTAGTGCGAGAATTCTTTACCCTGAATGAGGTGCTATGACAGATCCTACAAATAAAACAGGGAAGGTTTCATTTTGCTGGCAATGGGAGGTCTGAGCAGAGCAAAGGCCTTACAGAATAGTGTGATAACCGTTGGAGAATCCTTGGTCAGAGAGGACCAATGTGCTGATTCATGCTCTGGCACTCGGAGTGATTGTGCTGCTTGTTGGGAATCACTTCATTGTATCAGTGGAACTGAGGTGGGAAAAGCCTAGGAATTCATTCTGGCTCTTCATTAGACTTCATGACTCCTGGCTGTATTTTGCATTTCAGTATCTTTCTGCTGCCAGAGAAGGTTTGAAAGAACCATGTGGCAATGTTCCCTGCCAGGAATGAGCCTGATATTAGATTGCTGGTGGGCTCCTAGCCCATCTCCTCAAAAACACAGATGACCTTCAGTTCCCCTTTCTTTAGTAATTCCAGGCAAGTTAATGGTTGCTACTGGAGGTTAATGAAAAGGTGGAAAGATGCCCAGAGAATGGAAGGAATGCAATCCCAGTGAGTAAGTCATGGAACAGGAAATGTGAGAAGACCTGGGTTTCAGTACCAGCTCTTCTGCAGAGATGGTGCCTGTTTGCTGTCTTTTCCCTTGGCTGTGAAATAAAGCTTAAAGTTCTGCCCCTGCTTTGGAGTATTTGACGTTTTTTGGATGGAAAGGTCTATGTAACTGCTAAGCAGATCTCATTAATTGCTCTTTATATGGTGGGACCATCTCACTGCAGATATAAGCTCTGAAAATGCACCCAAAAAATCATTGCTGTTCAGGCAAATTTATTTCAGATGCAATGAAATTATAACAATATTTCAGTGCTGTAGTATTTCAGTTTCTCAATCACGGTATGAAGAGAGGACTTAATTTTGAAAATTGCCAGAGGTTGCCAGACAGCAGAAACAAATGAAAACATTATTACAAATAATGGAGGTAACATTATTAAAAGTAATGGGCAATATGATTGTACAACTAGTACTTATGTATTTATCCTAAGTTGTGTTGCTTTTTTTGCTGAGGGGTGGTAAGGGAAGGTGTAATGGCTCAGCAGCTGGTTAGAAAAGTGCTTTTCTGAGAGTTTTGTCTGATAGTGGAAGGAAAAAACACATATACCATTCAGTGTGTGAGAGAATGAGTTCCAAGCTGGTCTGCTGCACTGCTGTGTTCCAGCAGAGGTTTTAATGGCTATCTGCTATAGTTATGATAAGAAAGGGTTCCAACTCTGTTCAAATTATATATATAGCATGAAGATATATTTTAGTAAGCTCATCTGTTTGTTTAACCACAAAGATACGAGTTGCTTGAGTTTGACACTCAGCTGCTGGCTATCTTTGCTGACATGGGTTATCCCGTCTGAGATGTTTGGGTTTTTTCATGGCTCAGTTTGTTAGCTTCACAATCTTTATTCTCAAGTTACCTTAAGAAAGCCTTAAGACAGCAAGTGAATAAACCCCAAATTATATGAATTCTGTGATGGATGTATCCTCCAAATCCCAGGTGGGAATGTGCTGGGAGGAAAGAGATCAGCCATGAGCATTCGAACATAGAAACTCCCGTCTCCTTCCTGTCAACTGCTTTGTCTTTCACTCACAGGTTTTCTGGTTGGTATTCTGGAGCAGATCAAGGACTAAGTATGATAAGGAGAGCAGGTAATTCTTTCTCAGCAGCTTGGAGCTGCTATGTCACATCAGTCCTGTGACTGGGAGGTTCTTGAGCTTTAGTTTTAGCATGTCCCATTCCATCTGAGTGCAGTGTTATCTTCCTCTGTCCGTGATGGTTTTCCATCACTTCCAACAGGGCACAGGCCTATTGAAGTTCCAGTGGAGGACCAATGGAGACAAGTGTCCTTTGAAAACCATGCTGCTGGACCCCTGTTGATCCCAGCCTGTACTGCTGATTTCTTTTGCTGCACTGAAAAGAATCCACACCAAGTCAGTCTGACTAGTCCTGAACTAAGTTTCCTGGGGCAGCTGCAATTGAATGCTACTTTTTGGCATCCTTCAACTTGAAAAGTGTCTCAGTGTTTAGATTTGGGGGTTTTATTGTTGTTTTAAGCTTTTGATACTTGCCTAGATTGAACAACAATAATAACTAAGTGCTGTTAAGGCAATTTCCATGGTCTTAAATACTAATTTTCCTCACAACAAATCCCTGGAAGTTCAGTTTCGCATTAGAGTGAAGAAACACATTAAAAATTCAGTAGTTTAATAAGAGATGCAATAACTAAATAAATTAAAGAAGATACACCTTTGAATTTCTTGTGCAAATGTTGTGTGACAGTGTATGAATTGGATACTGTATGTATTCTTTGTATGCTTGTCTATGCAAGTACCTTTATGGTACCTGTCCCTGCAAGTAATCTTATCCATATGCAGTACTTGCATATGCCAGTTCGTTCTGTGCACAGAAAGCATTCTTCACTGTCTGGAAATTTTGCCCACATTGTGCTCTCTCTCTTAATGCTTTCATTGAAGATTGTAGAACAGTGAAAGGTAAAGAATTGCTCCAGGAATTCGTCTTCAGAAAATGCATTAAGACACAGAGAAATCCTGAATTCCTGTGGATGTGTTAGGAGAAAAGAAAATCTCAGCAGGGAAAGTCTGAAGGCAAGAAGCACGTGTGTTCGGGAGGATAATGCTGGTCTGTTGTGGAAGATGCACATCTAGCCAGCTGGAGAATGAAACTGTAGCCAGTGCCAGTAGTGTGAGGACAGGGGACAGATCTCAGCTAGCAGAGCTGTACTGTTCCAACATGTTCAGCGTGTCTGCAGCTCCTCCAGTAACACAGCACTTGCCTTTGCTGGCTTCCCTCTCTGTACAATACCCTCCAGGCCAGGCCCTGACAGACGTGCAGCCAGACTGAACTGGACTGCCAGCTGCAAAAAGCATCAGCAAAAGGGATCTGATTCTGCAGAGCAGACAACAGCAGTTGTTATGTTGCAGAAGGTGACCCAAATGCATTTTGTGCCTTCTGTGCTCATGAGATTTATCTGCCCTAGTGATAAAATCCCAAAGGGAGGATGACAAAAATCGGATGGCTGGTGTTCTTGCAGAGGTGATGTATGGCCTGATCTACTTGTATAGGACATGTATTGCTTATGCCAGCATGATGACTGATTTCAGTGGTACAGGCAAGAAGGGCTAATGTCACCCTTTGACAATGATGTGATTCTAAAATCCCGCATAAGGTCCATTTAGAGAGTTTCAGTGAGGCTTTAGCACTGTGTGAGACCTGCCAAGAGTTTTTGTGCTGGAGGAGTACGGGTTGGCAGGATCAGCCCTAACACGTTAAATGCTGTTTATGATATTATTATTGCTTTGTGAATTCATTTCCCATAGAGACAGACTGGAGATGCAATGTTCAGATTCAAACTTCTTCTCTGCTCTGGGCTGTCAGCTCCATGGCTTAGATTTGGGCCCATGTCAAACTTCTAGTTATTAACAGCAGTACTCAGTCTTGTGATTATAGGCTATAAACTGTATGAAGAATGCAAACAACTGATTTTCATGAAAAGGCTAGGAAGGCATTATTTTCAAGAATAAAAGGAACATAATCACCCTTCATAGGTAAGATATGTTATTTACACTGTGGGGATTCATGTCAGTACATTTTAAGTGAGTTGCTTGGCTGAACTTGTTATCCAGCTGCCAAGAACGGAAGTGAGAGAGAAGAGCCAGTGAGAATTATTAGACTCCTCGCTCCAAACTTACATCATGTAAACATTTATAACATGACTTTTATTTTCAGCGTTGGCCATTCTGGTGGGGGCCTCTCTGTTGCTTTATTGCTGGCAGACTGCTTTTGATGGCACTTTTTCACTTATTTGTGGGGATGCAGCAAGCCAAGAGACCTGGAACCACACGATGTTTGCAATATGTACAGTGAAAACTTCTAGTCATCCCTTTCTCTCTCCAGGTTCCCAGCCACAGCCAGCTGCTTGGCTTTAAGCATTTCCTTATGCCCCTGCTGTTAAGGCTCCCTTGCAGTGACCAATGGTCCCACCCTGCTTTCTCAGCATATAGTGGTGAAATCAATAATCATGCATGAGAGAGAGAGGCTGACTTTTCCACTGCTCCTTATTCTCACAGTTACAAAAAAAAAAGGATATGAATTTGAAAAATGTTATTTTCCATTGGAGAATATCAACAGATAACCGTTTGCAGTGCACCTGGTGACAAGAGCCTTTCGTTGCAGTCCAGCCTTCCTGCTAGTATCAGTTCTTTTTTTCTTTCATGGTATCAAAGTATGTTCTTCCCAAATCACTTCAGGTTCTGTTAAGAATGAAATGCATGATTTGGGCACGGTACTCATTTATTTGAGATGTGTCTTGCCTGTAAAACAACACAGAGCAGAACAGTGGGGAAGAGGAGAATAATTCAGGTTTTTTCCTTCATGCAGGTCTCAGATTTCTGATGATGCTACAAGTATCTGACCCTGTGCAATTATGTGAGTAAACTCCATAAGTTTTTCTTAGCGTTTGTTGCAGTTCATCAGTTTGTACCATTTAGCTGTAAGCACAGCTCAGTTTATACATGAGTTTTGTTTGTTGTTGTTGTTTTCAGAGCCCCTTAATGCTCCTCACTGACCCTTTTATAAGCTATAACTTTTGCTCACACTCCATAAGTCAGGGAGTCTTTAGTAAAAGAGCCTATCAAGAAAAAAATCTGGGATGCTTTCCAGGGAAACGCATGTATAATAGAGAATTCTGGCAGTTTTTCATCTGGCACTAATTTATTATTTCAAGCTGGCTTGCTCTTTAGACTATAATAAACAGTATTTTACATCTAACAAATCACTTTTAATATCCCTGACCTTGACAATGGGTACCTAGTATGGGTTTAAAAGGAAAAAATCTAACCAGAAATGCAGTGTGTCATAAACTGATGTAATCACGGTTCTTTGTTAAGTTGCAGAATTTCTGGTGAACTGAAAGATATATGCAAAAATAGGTTGTTTTAATAGAGACATCTACTATTTCCAGCTATGCCATAAATGCTAAGTTTTGGACAGTACAGTCTTTTATGTTTAGTCTAAAAGGATTTAAATGATGTAATCATGGAAGAAAATATTGGATTCAATGAAGTAAAGGCAGTGTTTTGCTGAAGTCAAGAGGCTGCCCTTTGTGTGCTCTTAAGAATTCAAACACTGCATCAACACACTGAAATGTGGTTAGATGGAAGTTGCATTCATTCATAAGTCCCTATTATCTCAAAGAGAAAAGGATTGTTCTTACTTTTATTAAAAATCACATGTGAACTCCCAAACAAGAACAGTATCAAAAGGCTCTCTGCACCTCTGGGACATGCTGTCTTTCTCTTTTAAGACAACTGGTTTGTCAAGCTGCTGGATAAGAGAAATAATGAGAAATTGAAATATGTCTTGACTAAAGAGCAGAAATTGAAATATGTCTTGACTAAAGAGCAGCAGAAGGCTGCTTGCTTCCTGATCCCAGCAACGATTTGACTCCTTGACTCTTTCCTGTTCTGTAGTATTAAGTGTAGCCCTTGAATAATTCTGATTTCTTGGAACATGGTACTGGTCAGCAGACAGGGGTTTCCATCTTTTTCCAGTTTATATGATCTGCGTTTGTAAGTTCTGAACCACTCAGGGTAAATGTACCCCAGGTAGGTGCTTTGCACAATTTGTGAGCAGTTGGTACAGAGGCAGAGTCACACACAAAGCGTGTCAGGTAATGTTGAGTACTCTCTTTAGGTTACATGAGATTGGCCTTGCCTTAATCACTTTACTGATAAAAGAAAGCTCCAAGGCCTAACTGGTTATGACCATTCAAGATGTAAAGAGATTACTTCTTATTTGTGTAATACTATTAGTAAATCTGCTCCCAGGAATGCTAACCCACTGTTTTTCTTAATAGCCTGCATCTGACTTCAAAGCTCACTGAAATTAAGCTTGTTAGTTCTAGTCATGTTGTTATTATGCAGACACCTGTTCAATGATAGCTCTTGTACTCTGCTCTCTCACACCCTTTTTTTTTTTATTCTTTTCCTTCTTCCTTCTCTTCTTCAGCTCTTAAGGTGAAACTTGGCTCTCCTGTGCACTCTTTTCGAAAGTTAGGAGCTACCTGTTCTCTTTCTGTCCTGCATTGCTAGTATATTTATAAGGCATGAAGATGAGAATTGGTTCCCAAAATAAATGGTAAATGTTTAAATGCAGAATATTAGGCAGTCCTTTCTATGATGTTGATGTTTTAGTGATGAGATTAGTTTGGTATTTCTTCTCCTTAGCATTTCCTTCCAACAAATTAAATGTGTTTGTGTGTGTGTTTATTTAAGTTTGCAAAGATGTTTTTGATGCAAAGTCTGAATGACATAAGGTATCCTTAGTTTATTTTTCTGGAGGTTAAACAGAGTTTTCTAACAGTGTAAATTTAAGGTTGCCTGGATTTGCTATTATGAGATTTTAAGAAGACAAGAAAAAAGAAAGTGTGACAGTTGGTTAAAGCTTTCCAGCTATTAACCATTTTCTTCTTAACCTGTGTAACAGAGGGGAACTAGCTGGCTTTTCCCAGCTGTGCTCATAGGGGCCCCAAAAGTTCTGCTTCAGCAACTCTGTGGTTGGGGATGTGTGCACAATGTGAACACTCAAACAATTTAAAGAGCAATCTATTATGATTTTTAAAGGGGCTGTTGGATAAATCCTGTGTGTCTTATTCAAGCACACACCCCTTTGAAGCCAGGAGATTGATTGTATGAGCTGAAAATGGTTGAATGTATACAAAATGTCATGTAAACTTACAGTGCTAAATAGAGGAATTAGAATAACTGTAAATTATGCAGACCTCCAGTCACGTTGGGGAGCCCCAGTCTGGTCACTGCAGAAAAGAAATTAGCTTTCATCTCAGATGTTGAGCTAAAGTTAGTCAAACACTTGTAGTGTGTGAATGCACAGAAAAAAAAATAGAGTAGCTTTTTAAAGAAACAGTTTAGTTAAAAATGTGCCAGATGTTCGGACTAAAATACCAGTTATCCAATTTTCCTGTGAAAAGTTAATCTCCTCTTACATTTAAACCATGCTGTGTTATGTGAGTTATACTGGAATACAATGTGAAGGGATGGAGAACGCCATATTGTCAGCAATACAATGGAATAGCTTATATTTGAATGGAGAAACACATCTTCGGATTTGTGCCAGGAAGATTTGCACATTTTATGTTCCATTGGGAAAGTCGACCAGATTTCAAAAGCCATGCTGTTGAAGAACAAATTAACATCGACTGGGGCCAATGCCATAACATCTTTCCTCAAAGTACAGCCTACATATTAATTAACATTTGTGAAGCACTTTGAGGTGCTGGATGAAAGGCAGCATGGAGTACAAAGTTGTTGCTATGATTAATTAGTTATCACATTGGACATGTGAAGGGCTATATTAGAGTGTTGCAAACTATTATTTATTAATTGTTGCTCTTGCCTGTGGCCGCCTTTGTTCCATCCTTTACTGACTGTGTTACTGCCCTTATTAATCACATTCTTTGGGCTGGAAGGGAATGCTTTGACCTGTGTGGCAAAGGCCAAGACTTTCATCCAGCAATACCTGCAGGAAACCAGTATCCTCTAGTTAGGTGCTAAGGCAGCTGACCTTGATGTAAAGAGTTCAGAACCACATCCCTAATGACTTGGTTAATCACCTGCGCTGTTAAAAATGCATGGCATGTATTTTGCCTGTCTAAAACTGCTGCTTCCTTTGTGTCCTTTTATGTGTTTGTCTGTAGTGCTTACTGTAACATCCAGTTAAAATATAAGAACCAAATGTTTCAGTTTTTCAGGTGGGTCCCCATCTGAATGCAACTGGTCATTGAGGGCACAATAATCTCCCTTGTGCACAGAGGTTGGATCTCGTCACTAACAGGGAACACACTCACTGAAATATGGCCCAGTCCCACAACCTCTGATCTCCACACTGGAGAACATCTCAGTAGCTCAGTTCAGCATGTTTTTTTAGCTTTTCAGGAAACAAGATTACAGCGAGAAAAGCCCAGTCTATGCTCCCATTAGGGCTATAGCTTTTCTGAAATGAGCTTTGGCAGAAACCAAATCCAGAGCGTGGCTTGGTGCTTTCAGGGCTACGAAGCAAATACTGCTACTTATTTTGTCCGGTGTCATTGGAAGCTGAGAGTGGGCCCTTCCTCGCTTATTTCTGCTGTTGGAACAACAAAAGCAGAAAACTTGTGCGCACTGTCTAAGATCATTAATACACGGAGGGGGGAAAAGGGGTCTGGAAAGGACCTTTTGTTGCTTTCAGACAGAGACTTCTGTAAGTTGTCCCATAAATGCTTCAGTGCCTGCAGATCACTCCGTGCCCCTCCTACCCTGTGTTAGAGAGCACTATCTAACAGTGAACTGCAACCCTGCTTGATACCTCTCTGAGCAGAAACTTTTTACACACCTGAAGATTCCTCACCTAATACTTGATATTCTGCTGTTTGGAGACAGTTCTTTCACACTGTCTGCATGAATCACGGTTTCTAGCTCCCTGAGCATTACGGTTTCTGAATTCCCCCTGAATCCACATCTGAGCAGAGAGCACAGGGTACCAGTAGCTTCTTCTTGCTTCTCAGCCTGATGATTGCTCACTGTACAACAGCAGAGCCCTGTTCAGATCTCCTTCAGCCTGCCGCTCACCAGGCTTTCTCTTCTGTGTCTAACAGTCATTGCCACATGTCTTGTCCTTCTGGAGTTCGTCACAATTGCAAAATAATAATTACAGATGCTATGTAACACTAAGTCTCTCTTTTCAATAACAGCTTCATTTTCTAATGTTTTTTGTCCCTCAGAAACCTAGATAGAAAAAATTTCCTTGTGGTAGCGAGCGCTTGGCAGACTGCAGCAACAATTGGTGTAAACAATTTTACACAGCATTTTTTGTCTTAAGCAATTTATTATTACTATTGCTTACTTGAGTCATTTGACTTCTACATTTATTTAGACTTGCAAAGAACAATTTTAACGTTATTATTTTTATAAAAAGGGGATCCATAAACTAGATTTCTGTAATAATGGTCATCTCATTACCTTTGACTGTGCCAACTGCTGATAGTTGACAGAAATTGATAAATTAGTATTACCAGTTTGCTTGGGAGACTGGAAACTTAAGAGTTTTTTTACATGGCACTAATATTTGCCTAACTGCTGAAAGAGCCTTTTCTGATCCATTCTGGAAGTACAGTCATCTCTTTAATTTTGGCATTGTGTCATTGCTCCATAATCATTCCATGGGCCAGGTCCTAATCTTTGTTGTTGCAAACTGATGAACTCCTCATTTACTGCAGTCCTTTGGTTAGTAACCCAGCACTGCATGGCTGAGCCTTTTATGGCTCTATAGAGCAGCTATTCTGTGACCTGGGGAAGTAAAATGGAAAAAAGGAATATCCCAGCTCTCAAAGAAGACTTGTCTGAGGCATTAATACCGTGTCACTTATGCTCCATGTTCCTAGAAATGACCAGAATACATTTTCTTGTCTCACACGTGCCAAGCAATAAATGAACTACACTAAATATTGTAAAATATTTCTTTAAAAGGGATTTTTTTTCTTATTGTTTCCAGTTTCCTGTGGCCCCTTTTGAATACATTGATCTTCACAGGTGAAAGCTACTAAATACTAACTTATAAGTCTTGGACAAGCTATGCCTGTGCTTTGTGTGTGTAATAATCTCTAGGGGAGATCCGCATAGAATAGAGATTTGTATACAGACTACCATCAGGGAGAGTAGAAGATGGAGGGGAGTAGCATAAAGATTTTTACTGGCATCTACTTGAGACCATTGGTTTTGCTCACCAGCATGTATGAGACTGTGTAGCTCCCCCAGGCTCATGCTGATAAAGCAGTCACCATCCCATAGGATCTGGTAATTACTGTGTCTGCACCAGATATTATAAATACAGACAGAGGAGAGAAAAAACAATGCAGTGCTAAAAGATTAAACAACGGTGTAATTAATTAGTTGCAATTGATGAATTTGATCACGCCTGCAAACACCTTTAATTCCTTAAAAGCTGTTACAGAGACAGATGTAAAAGCTCAACCTGTGGAAACGAAGAAAATTCTTGGATTGCCTCACCCTCGCATGTATCTTCAAAAGCTATTTCTAATCTTGCACAGGCTGTTAATGTGGAGATAGTAGCAGTTATGAAACCTGGGCTAGATTCCAGATATGTAGTATCAGAGTGTAGAATGAAAAGGAAATCAATAGTCACTCCTCAAGGAAAGTTATGCCAGAATTGTCCAGTATGGCTGAGATTAATCAAAGCCATAACAGCTTTTTTTCATTAGTAGAGCATTAATAAGTAAACAACATTCCTGTTTTGTTATTTAGTTATACTAACCTTTTTCAACAGCTAGGCCTAGTGATAAGTTTGGATTTTCTCTGTTTATAGAAAATTGGTACATCAGCAGATAATAGTACAACTCAATATTTATGGAGTGCTGGCTTTCTGGAAATGGAGGAAACTGCTATTACTAGAAGAGTTCATTAAAATGTAAACAAGAGTGAGGAGACAGCATGGACAATATTTATTTGTGTATATATGTTTATTTTTGCTATTGTCTGATTATACTACAATGTCATGGCTGTGACAGGAAAGTGGGAGCTGTTTTGGGCACAAGTTTTCCTGGTGACCGCCTGGAACGAGGTGAATGCCAACGGAGTGTGATGTCTCTGATTTACTGATACATCACAAGCAGATGTGCTTGAGCAGGACCTCTTTTCTGGTTATGATATATCCCTGTATTAAAATTAGAACTGTTCCATTCTTGTGGTATCTATTGTGGTATTTTAAAGAAGTTATTACAATGGAGAGGCTAAACAATGTGTTTTGTAAATGACTGGGTGAGTTCCTGTCAAGTGGAGTACTTGGTTTAATTGACTAATCGTTGATGTTTTCAGAATATGAAATTGATATGTGTAGTTTAGATGTTACATAACCCTAAAAATACATATTTTAGAAGGTGATAAACTACTTGGTCCATTACAGTGAAAAAAAAACCAAAAAAGGATCAAAACTTGTTCTGCAGAATTTATCATCTGGGTAAGTGAGAGAGATCTTATTCGTAATTAGATAGTGAGCCACATGTATTTTGCCTGTTGTTTTTAGTGTTGCTCAAGCCTTTGTGAGGAAGGATTTCAGTGAGCAGAGGATGGCAGAACAGCACAGATAAGCAAGACATGGAAAATAAAGCTGTTCCCAGCATTAAAGGGGGCAGCGTGGAAGTGACATGGCAAAGACTGGAAAAGGTGTGCAACTAATTTAGTTGATTCAGAAGTTTGTGTGTTCTTAAACAGACCTGAGGCGTGAAATGAGGTGTCTGTCCTTCTGCGTGAAAACGCTTGTAAGGTATCAATATTACACGGTTCCAAGTAAGACAAATGCAGAATTTTCAGCTTTCTCAATGTTGAAGCAGAGCTCCTCTCTGCTTCTGCAAGAATTTGGAAAGTCCTGTGGTCCCTTCCCTCTGTGTCAGGGCTTGTCTTGGTGCAAGTGGCTGAGGACTCTTATCCCCATCTGCCGAGTGCATCCCGGGACAGGGAGCTCTTGCCTCAGAATTCTAGAACTTTCAGCACTTCTTTGGCTTTCTTTGTATACAGCTTTCAAAATGCTTGTGGATGAAAAGGACTATGCAAGTACACAAGATTAATAATTAAGATCGTGTTAATGGGTAGTAATTGTGCATAATGCTGTGTGCCACAGGAATCCCTCTTTTGGGCTGTCTGACTGGTCTATCTGTTTTTCAAAATTGCAGGTTAATTATGTGATCCATGAGCATAACTGGGCAATTATCACAGCACAGGCAATCCTATTGACACGCAGAATGAATTTAATTTAATTTTTAAATTTATATTTAATGAGTCACAATGACCTTTGGCTTATTTGACCTGTCCTCGGAGCTCAACACAAATCACATGTTTCATAAGTTTGTACTTCCCATGGATCACCATGGAAGGAACACGGATACAGTGCACTGCAAAGGGCTCAAAAGAGTCCTCAGCTTTGTGGTTGTAACTGATCTTGCTAATAATGTTAGGCCACTCTGCGACATGTTTCAAGAGAGGACGTTAAAACACAATAAGGATAAATAACTAGAAAAATCCTAATTTTCTACTGGTGGTGTAAAAGAAGCAAGAGATGATTTAAAGCAATAGACAAGCTACATGGATTATATTTGTTATATTCTGTAACAGAGTTGTCTTTAAGTCCTGAAGACATTTGATATTGCAAACAGAAGCTTCACTGTGTTAAAGATGTAAAGATCCACACTCTCGCTCATCTGGACCTCTTGAACTACCTGGGCTGCTCATGTGCATAAGGCTGAAGAGGTTTGGGCCCTCAGCATGTTCCTCTGTCTCTCAGTGGAAGTGCTCTTGTTTATTAGATACAGGATTGCACTTTCACACTGAGAGTCATGACTGGCTCAGCAGAATCTTAGAGTACTTTCCACTAAAGTGTATTAAAAAAAATACTCAACAGAACTCCTGCAATTCATTGTGGCTCAAAACTGAACTATATTTAGGAAAAAAAAAATAAAGTTACCAACTAAAGTATTTTCTGAGCGATATTTCACCGCAAAGTCTCCGAATGGTTTTACTATTGCAGTTACTTTGAATGATTTTGAGCTTATGTATGGGTGAAGAATGAAAAGAATGAATGAAATCATGCTTGCATCTGCCTAGCTGGTTTTATTTTGTAAGAGAAATACATGTTTTTATACACCATTGTGAAGGAATAACTGAGCAGTGCTGAAGAACCTGCTTAACCCAAGGGCACGCTCACAGCTGGAACAGGCCTTATGCAGGTCTCTTCAGATCTGGTTCGGGATCAAAGCAAACCCTGGTAACCCCAGCACACTCACAGTGAAATGAGGGAGGGACAAGAGAATGTTGCCAAAAGAGAAAATCTGAATTCTGGCAGTTCTGAATCTTAAATGTAGGTGGAAAGTGGTAGATAAGAAGAAGGTGTGGTGGAAATTGAGTGAGTCCTCCTACTCCCGTAATAGAGTGGAAGAAATCATGTGTCATGTACTTTGGATGCCTGTGGTGCCAGAAAGAAGAGGGTGGGGTTAGCTCTTCCTCTTTGTATCTTTATTTTTCCTTTTTTTTTTCAGCTTTCTTGCCTTTGATTTTGGCTGTTCTTCCCCACTGCTGATGCCCAAATTCTCCTGGAACTTCCTGTGTCTCACAGCTGAAAGACCACTGGTTTTGTTACTGTCTCTTTTTTGGATCTGTACAAGAAATTGATTTCTGGCTTGTTCACTAATCTAAACAATAATAACTATAATGATGTTAATATTAAAAATTCCTGCAAAGCATTAAATTAGTTTTTCTTCACCAACATGAATTGCTGCTGCTTGTCAGGTGAAATTCTCCTTTTGTTCCAAACATTTCAAACAGTTTTTCTGAAAGCCTTTTTTATCCAGTGACACCACAGTTAAATGAGTTGCTCTGGATTACAGATGTTTCTTTCCCGTTCTGCCTAATTGGAAACATCATCTTCTAAGAGAGCAGGCAACTGCCATCACTGGGATGGAGTCTGGGCTCATTGATTGTTCTCAGTCTATGCTTTTGTTGCTGTGTCACTTTGCAGAAATTCCTAAATACCTACTATTCAGCAACTTCAATATCCATCTTGTCAACAACCAGGTAATGGAGTAATTTTCTCCTTGCTCCCTTATCCTTCACACATGCTGAATAAAAGTATTTCATCCAGAGTGAAATAGCATTAACAGGAGAGGCTGCTCCATGCCTCCCTCCCTCCCTGCTCAGTACACCCCTGGAATGCTCTAGGGCAAGGCACTTCCAGAAATATTGGTTCAGATGTCATCAGCCAGAAAAGGCAGCTGATCCCACACAACCCAAGTGAGTGTGCTGTCAGCCAGGCTTTTGGAGATAGGGGACTGACACTGCCACTTCCTCAGGCACTTTTGTGACTCTGCTCCCCCTCTGCCCCCGCTGATTCTCTCCGGATGAAACCAGTTGACCACTCAACAGTTTCGGGATGACTAAAGCAGCACTTCCCAGTAAATTCACCCTCCTCCACTCTACTGCTGAGCTTGCTCCTTTATGCATTCTTGTTTCTTTTTCGTGTCTCTCTATTCTTTTCCTCCCCTCTTTATATGCCCTATTCCTGGCTACATTCTTCCCCATTTACGTGGTCTTTTGAGTTGCCTATCCACCTCTCCTTTCCAATGTGACTCTTTTCTTTGAAGTTCCCATTTCCACAGCCCAAGTCACCAGGACACACAGCTCTTCAGGCCGTTATACCTGAGAGGTCTCCTAATGAATGTCTTTAGTGATAGAAACATTCTCTGTAGGCCATTTAGTTAAATTCATCTGGGAAGAGCATTTTGCTGTCAGATGCACTATTCTGCATTTAGCCAACATCATGTCTGCCTGGCTCTGTGATGGTATTGCAGTAATCATACCCTCAGTGGCTCTGTGGTGTTCTGCTTAGACATGGAGCCTGTGGGGAAGATGCATTTGGATGCCTAATTCCTTCCCTTGTCTTCTCCAGAGTGGTTCATGCGGAATACAGTCAAACAATTTCAGTGTACTAGTAAGAACAAACCAAAGATGCCACAAGGTCACCTCCTCCCGTCCAGCTCCATGTGTTCAGGTTGCCCAGACCTATCACTGCTTCAGGGGTGTGTGACTTACACTGGAGTGTGCAGAGCACCTTGTGACACTGCAGGGAATGAAAGGTGTACATGTTGGACCCAAGCAGCTTTAAAAGATACATTCCCTCTTCTCCCTGCTCATTTAAAATTGGTTCTAAATCTGGGCTTTGGAGATCAAGGACAAAACATCTATTTTGAGCTCGCAGTTACTACGTGGTTTCAGCAAACAAAATGAAACAAAGCACGTGTTTGAAAGTATTCTCCTTCAATCTGTGCCAGCAGTAAGGGATCAATACCAAGTTGTACAAAACAGGAAGAACCATTTTCTTGCTCTTGATGTACAAGCTGATCTTGCAGTGATATTCTCCCATCTACAGTACATGTTGAGGGCGTTAAAGGTGAGCAAGCACAGCCCAAGTCTGCTACACTTTCCCTATCCATTTCATTAATTAACTCCTGTAGGCTGAGACTATTTTTCTTTTGTGTTTGAACAGAGCCAAAACAATAGGGTCTATTTCATAATATGTACTATAAGAATGAATGTATCAAATTAAAAATTTGTTTCACTTTCTTAGCTTTCTAGGTACCCTAACCACCAGTCTATTTTAAAGGAGATTACCGAGCTTGAGGTGAGAATTTTACTGAGCAACACAGACTTCCTTCTTCCCCTTGGTGTTAAACATCCAGGATTTCTCAGTCTGAAACTTTAAGTTTTACTGGATAGCAGAATACAAGTAGATTTAAAAAGTTTTACACAGCCTTACTTCTATACAGCATTGAGAGGACTGGAATCTCAAAACAAATTTAAAAATTAGCACAATTTCTGTGGGAAGAAGATTTGAGATACACTTCTGTTCTGGCAAAAGTATACCTGTCTGCTTTTCACATACCGCATGCATAAATTGCGGGTTTGTCTCAAACAGGTTAAAAAAAAGGGACATATTTTAAATACAAGAACAAAACTGAAGGGGATTTAAATTTCATTTGCTATTTCCCTTATTTGTTGCACAACTGAAATAATGACATGAAATTATTTAGCAGTCTGTGATTACTACAAACAATGGAAGGAGATGGTTTATCTGCCTGTTTCCACAATGAAATGTGAATTCTATGCAATTGACTGCTCTGATGTTAATAGCCATGAAATCACTTCTCCCTTAGTCTGTTCATTTACTGACTAAGGGAAATTTTCTGGTTTAAAATTTCAGCTTTTTCCACTAGTTTAAAAACCATAAGTATCTCTAATCAAATTTATGACCCATTAACAGTTTTTGATTCAATAGGAACAAAACCAAGAGAAGTAATTTGCATGATATTTAGTGATCGCTGCTGTGCCTGAAGATTCTGCCTCAGTCCCCTTCCTCATCTCCCTCTTCCCTGTGCCCTGTCTCTGTCCAGGGCCAGAAGCGGATGCTGAGGGAGGAGAGAAAATGCAGGCAAGCACAGGTGTTACCCCACAGATACCCTCCTGCCTCTAGCTGTTTGCTCTTTCCACCATTCTCCCCTTGGGAGCTCCCCTGCAGAATTAATGCTGCACACTGCCGTCTCTATCCCTCTCCTTCAAAACTCAGCCACCTTTGAATTCTCCTCCACAGCTGGGCAATTTTAACATATTAGTGACCCCAAATGAGACAAGTGTGAATTTAATCAGCTCAATCTGGTTAGCATTCCTGGAATTACTCCTGGGATGTTTCCAGTGTTGTAGTACAACCTGATGGCCATTGAGAGGGGAGTTTGATGCATGGACAGACTTACCAGGCGTGGTGAGGAGACGGGAACTACCTAGATGCTCAAGATGTCAATCTCTCTTTAGTTTAAACTATTTCACCAACTTAATTCTACCACCGAAGGAAAGTGAAAATTCCCTGTCACCAATTCCCTGTCACCACATGCAGATGAATGTATCTGCTTTTCATAAGGAAATCAAACTTCAGGCAGGGTGTTTCCGCAAGCCAGTGCTGGTAGCAGATCATATGAGATCCTTCTTCCTCTATCATTTTTATCTCCTTCTCTATGTTAGTTCCACTTATCAGTGACAGAAAATGGGGATGGGGCAGTGGGAATTTCAGTAGATGCAGCAGAGGCCTTGCAGTAGGAAGAGAGTCAACCACTGTGTGTGATACTGCAGAGCGAGAGTCGCGCTCTGGGCAAAAGACGCACCAGTGTGAGGGGAGCTCCTTGTAAGACTCTCTTTGTTACATGCAGACTTAGAGCTCCTGCTCCAAGTCTGGATGTCATGTGTACAGATCTGAGGCACACTGGAGGGCCAGAATCTGCACAGAAACTTGTAACTTGCAGATATGATCTCCAGTTCACTGCCATGGAATTCACAAGGGAAGTAGCAAAGGGTAGCTTATTCCCAACCTGAACTGAGTACATCCTGCCAAGGGAGGAATGGAGGACAAGCATGTCTCTCTCTAAGCCAAGAGATTATGTCCTGGCTATCTACATTTAATCAAAGTTCAGCATTGCTTGAAACGGAAAAAATCCCCTTGTGCCAGGGAGATGGTGTCATATCTCCTGGTACATATCTAATCCTACTGCTAGGTCCCTCGGATTTTGTTTCAATTGGTAATGAAATCAAAGCATATGCTGGGCCTGTCCAGGGAGTGGCTTAGTTGTGTAGCTGAAGAACAATCACAAGACAATTTTCTAAAAACAATAGGAGATGAAAGAGGAAGTTTAAACCACTTCCCACTTGAGAAAACACAATTCTGCTGATTCACATCTGTGCAGAATGATAGGGTTTTTTCTTTTACCCAGTCGTTCTCAGATTGCCAAGATTATATTAATAGGAGAGTGCAATAGGACACTCCCAGACATAAGCCCAGTAATCAAACACAAATTCTTTAACTATAATTATCTCTTCAAATTTCATCTTAGGTTTCAATTTTTAGCTTCCCTTCCTGCCATATGCTTAGTATAAATACTCTGGTGTTATGCAGTGATACTTGGGCAGAAAAACCACATTTGCTGGTGGACCACAAATTCTCAAAGGGCGCATCAACAATTGGGTGGTTATCATTCATAGGTCAGAAATTCACCCTGTGCAAGGTGTGAATGTTTAACAGGTAAGCTGAAAACTGCCACTGTGATCAAAGAAGGGGACATCATGGCCTTTATAAGTTAGCTCTTGAGTCCTTCATAAAACGAACTGCTGGCCAACCCTTGCCCTTTCAACTTAAAAAACGTGTCACAAAAAGAGAGTTCAAGATGTAATGAAAGTAGCACTTTCTGTATGAGATATAGCCTCCATAAAGGAGGAACTTCAGACGTTTTCCGCACCCAACTTCATAATATTGAAGAAGATGAAAAAAAATTTCAGATCAGTCTGACCTATGGGAAGGAACTGAGAGATATGTAGGCTTATAAGTAGCATTAATTGACTGCTTAGGACTCAATGTGTGTGTTTGAAAGGAAACGCAATCACCTCCATTGTGATTTGCCCTTGTTGAAATCAGAAGTAAAACTCCTGTTCACTCCACTGGGCACCTTCATTTAGTTTGAATGAAGCACTTGCTCAGCTCCTGCTGTTAGAGGTGCAGTATCAAGAAACAGTACAGAGCAAAAACGCACAGTGAGTGTCCTGTTTGCCAGAAATGGCACGGTTCAGACAGGAGTCCTGAGGAGCAGCACCACTTCAGCAGTGGTGGTGGTCTCCAAGCAGCACAAAGGACCTCTTGGGTTTTCTCTGAGTAAGCAGGATACTCTCTTCTTGTATAGACACTCTCATAGAATCATAGAATCGTAGAATCATAGAATCGATTGGGTTGGAAAAGACCTCAGAGATCATCACGTCCAACCCTTGGTCCAGCTCCAGTCCGTTTACTAGATCATGGCACTAAGTGCCATGTCCAATCTCAGTTTAAAAACCTCCAGGGATGGTGAATCCACCACCTCCCTGGGCAGGCCATTCCAATGGCCTGGTTGAACTTCATCCCGTTGGAATCAGCCCATCTCTCCAGATCCCTCTGCAGAGCCCTCCTATCTTCCCGCAGGTCGACACTCCCTCCCAGCCTGGTGTCATCAGCAAATTTGCTGATGATGGTCTCAATCCCCTCAATCTAAATCATCAATAAAGATGTTAAACAGGACTGGGCCCAACACTGATCCCTGGGGGGCACCGCTAGTTATTTTAACACAGCACTACTGTGAAATTTGACACTTACTTGGATTGCATCACTGAACGTCAGAACATCTCAGCAATTAATGAAAGTCTACAGAGACTGGAAGATGGGACTGAAATAGTCCTTTCTGAGAAACTGATTTGAAAGCCATTGTATTGGTTTCCATGGGGACTAGCAACAAAAATACTGGCAATGAACCTATCGGGGGAGTTTGTGGGAAACATAAACTCCTTTTTTTAAAATCTTTTTTTTTTTTAAATTCCTTTTAAAGTAATTGCAAAAGCCAAGCATAAAAATACACATTTCATGAGTGAAAAAATAAAAAACCACACCCAGTTTGCATTTATTTTAAGCTAACTAAAAAGAGTTCAACAGTCACTGCAGAGTTTGTAAAGCTGCTACTTTTTTTGTAGGCGTTTCTTAATATAGCTGTCACAGCTAATATTAATTTTGAGGGTAAGCATGAATCAGATTATGCAGCAGAGAATAAAAGTCTTCACCAACTTGCAATATTTCATTCAGAAAGAATTTATTTTTGTTCATATCAATAGGAATTACAGCAAATCTCCAAGATGTGTAATATTACCACCCTGGAATATTATACAAGCTTGTAAATTCTTATACCAAATACACAGAATAAAAGACCAGTTGTATTATTATTTGCTACTGTTCACTTAGCACAAATTATTTGTGTTTAAATGCTGCCAGATTGTACAGTATTGTGGCACAAATAAGGCCAAATTTAAGGTACAGATTTTACAAAATCAAGATTTGGGAATATCTAATTTTCCGGAGGTTCTGTAGAACTTGAGGGAGGCAAAATAATTTCTGGCAACTTAGATTCCTTCTGACATAGAAATGATGTCATGAACTTGAGTCCTTGGAGAGGTTCTGTGCTCCTTGCTCTCCCACTCCCGAGATTCCTTTACAGACACCAGCTGTGAGGAGCCAGGAAAACACAGTCTAGAGCAACTCGAGTCCTTCTTTTGCCTCAAAATGCATTTCCCTCTGGGAACATGCATACATGTTACGGATGTCAATCTAGATTTTTGATGCTGAAGGCTCTTTGCAGGAGCCTTTGAAGGTTTGCAGTATGTGTGGCTCTGTTCCGTATCTCTGTGCTTCCTTGTGAGGGCATTATTCTTCCTTTCTTGACTGAATTCCTTCAAAATGAACAGAGTTGTCACTAACCTTCCTGTCCCTCTTCCTCCCCAGGGTTTATTCAAGCTAAGGAGTTCTGTGCAGTCTCAGTTGGAAGCTTGGAAGTGTTCTTGTGACTCGCTTGTCTCTGGCTAAAACCAAACTTCATCCAGACCCCAGCAGTGAAAATCAGCAGCTGTTGATCCTCGCAGGAGGCAGAAAACTCTGCACCTTTTCCTGGGTGATACGGTTGTTCTGTGTGTGACGCTTTGCTATTTCAAACACAGGATGTTTTTATAATCTCATCTAATGCTAGTGTTGGCCAACTAGCCCTAAGCTAGCTGTGAGTTTCTATGGCATTAGGGTGGAATATTTTTTTTTCTGAGGGTCTTTCAATATGATATCCTGAAAATAATATGTGAAATGTATTGTGTATTGTATTGTTATTAAAAATTTACAGGCTTGTGTGTTGTGTGCTTATTGTAGAAGAAGCTTTTTTTTTTTTAAACTTAATTAGAAGATATAATCTGGTTGGTGAAATTCTTTGGGTAGATATCCTGGTTCAAAATAGGATTTTTAATTACTGTTATCGAAACTGCTTGGATATGTCTTGGCTCTTATGAAGGTCTTCCAGACTGAGAGATCTGTAGGCAGGCACTGTCCACAGCACTACCCATCCCACTTGCACCTCACCCATGCTGGGAGAGGCTGACAGCCAGAAGGGACTCTCACAAACATTGAAACCTCAGAGTATTGGAATTTATTCCAACTGTCCCCAAAGTCTGTAACTGAATAGCAGCTTTGTGAGAGAGATGCTCAGGAGGATCCAAGCTCAGAAACAGAGAGGTTCACAATTTTTAAGGAGTTCATCCTATCTAAGCAATTGAACTAGAATAACCTCAGCTCACTCAGTGTTTACACAGCACCAACACCCCTGGAGACAGCTCTGTGTGTGTCTATGAACATGCACTTATAATAGTAATATGAAGTCCAAAGCTTCCGAGTTTGGACAACAAGATTGTTTTTCTTACCCAGCTTGTGAGAAACAGTAGTGAATAACCTCTCCTATTATGGCATGGATTCCCATGCTTGCTCTAAAACTCCTTGGCAATACTGCTCTTAAAAGGCTCTGACTACCTAATTGGAGTGTCTGAGCTGGAAGGCAGTTGACTCCTCGGTAGAAAGACCAAGCCTCTTGCAGAAGGTGATTGCAGCTTAGAGGAGCTTGAATTGTCCGTAGATATGTCTCTTTCTTGTCACTGTTCTTTAAAAAGTCTCCATTTTAGAATTGCTCTTTTTCTAGTGAAAGCAGAGATAGTGTAGTTGAAAAGCCTGGGCTTTAATCCTAATGGTTTCCTGTTTGGACAAATCACTTGTGTGTGCACTTCATTTTACTTTTTTGGTTTTCTGCCTTGTTTTCTCATTTATAAGTAGTGTATGTTTGTCTCCAAAGGTGTGGAGAAATTTCAGTTCCTCACATGAAAAATCCTGTATAATCATAAATAAATCATGATCATATTTAGCAGTTCATAAAGTCCACAGTTATACAGGAAAACAATTCCATTTAAACTTTTGTATGTGCAGTTTCATACAGCTGTTGTAATCCCTACATTGAAGGGGAACTTCTTCACCACTGATTTTATCCAAATCTGATCAAATCCCAAACGGTGAGCAAGCTATGAACACCTATGTTTTCATTCTTTTCCTAGTTGCATCTCAGCTTTCCAAGCCTCTATGATCTTCAAACTGATGCTAATTCTGTAATTATCTAAATAAGACGGACTTTTTGTTCCCATGTGGTCTGGAAGCTGCGTGAAAACTGTGCAGTATTCCAGTTTTTTTTGCAAAGGCATACAGGAAAACACTCAAAACCTTAGTAAAGTTTCTTCTTATGATCTGCTCTCTGTCTCCATCCCAGCCTTAACTCTCCAGTTCTCAGCTTGGGCAGAAAGTCCTGCTGTTCTCACGTTCACTCTGCCCAGGCCAAATTGTTACACACAGCAATGGTCCTTGTGCTTGCAGAAGGGCTGAGAGTGGCGAGGCCATGAGAGAATTCTGTTTTGCAGGGACAGGTTTATGGATTGAGGTACTGTGTGACAGTAAGTCACATTGCTTTGGCTCTCCAGATGTGTGCAAATCTGTATGCTGCATCCTACAGTTGTATGGCAATTTCTTTAGATCACAGTAAGTTTGGCAGTGGGACTGTTGTCGTTGTTGCTTAGGTGATATGCTGTATCTCTCTGCACACCCCAGTTCTTCAGGAAGCAGAGATTTCTCTTGACTGAAGTTCTAAGACTAGGGAAAACAAACAAACAAACAAACAAAAGAATACAAATGATGCCTGAGCCTTGGTTTAGATCAGTGCATTAACTTTCTGGTGTAATCCAGGAGAGGGAGCTAACTTTCTAGCCATCACATCTGGCACACTGCACTGGAGGAGGAGTTTTTTCACAGCTGATATCCCATGTCTGACTGATTATTCACATATGCTGTCCCCAAAGGAGAGTCATCTTGGGAGTGCAAAACCACCCTCTCAAAACATTGGTTACCTCTGTTCAGTGCAGTAAATATAATTACATGACATATTCTTGACAGGGGAGTATTTATTGTTAATGTACTTTACTATAATTTAAACACTGTTGCACATTGTTTGCTCTCTTCCCCGGCTCTTCTGCCTTTCGCCTATTAAGGAATATTAAGAGGATCTGAATTTCATAGTTTCTCCACTGCAGCAAATGCTGCTCTGTGTGGCACTGTGGGAAAGCACTCCCAGCAGCA
The DNA here is from genome assembly GCA_013396775.1 of Cephalopterus ornatus. Taxonomy (NCBI): domain Eukaryota; kingdom Metazoa; phylum Chordata; class Aves; order Passeriformes; family Cotingidae; genus Cephalopterus; species Cephalopterus ornatus. Next base: position 147,651 of record VZRE01014282.1, on the reverse strand, counting down.
GGAATGTTTGCAAGCTGCTCTGCTCACAGCCTGCTGCCAGTCTTGGTTGGTGTCCCAGGCACAGGGTGGGTTGTGTGTGAAGCAAAGCACACTTGGACCAATCCCTCCCAGGGAAGGCAGCCGGGAAGCAGCCTATGGAGCCCAGCTAAAGGAGCGTGTCCGTGCTGCTGGGCTCTCCTGCCCTGCGCCTCTTCCCCAGCTCCTGCCGGCAAAGCTGGTGTCCTGGTCGGTGTCACTGCAGCACCCAGACTGGGCTGACACAGGGCAAAACCGATCCCTGGTTGCTGAAATAAGTTAATGAGTTAGAGAGGAGCACAAAAGAAAGAAGGGAGACAGGCCTGGGTGTTTTATGGGTCCACAGAGGGGAAATGTGCAGGCAATTGTGCAGAACATCTGCCTATGGGCTGTCCTGGGGATTGTTGGCCCCAGGCATCTGCGAGTGCTCACGCACCTCCCACAGCCACATGTCCCCAGAAAATGGGAAAGCTTGAGGCTGACCTTGCTGCCTGGGTGCATCAGGGCACTCTGCCAGCTGCTGGCCCGGGCACCTATCTCTGGCCTTGGTACCACAGCCACCTCCTGGGCAAAGAATACCTGCTGAGTCAGCAATCCCATGGATGTCTTTCCCTCTCTCTCGCTCTCTCAGTCTTTCTTCCCTACTGCTCTCCTTTTCCTTCCCCTGTTTCTTGTCTCTCTCACACACAAGCTTTAAGCTGCAATTGTTAAACAGAAGACTTTGAAAACCTGCCATGTGTATAATAGAAAAGTTCAGACCTCAGAGAGAAAACGGAAAAAGCACTGGGTCTTTTTTTTTTTTTTTTTTGGTGCCTGGATTACTTGATGAATTTTATAACTTTGTGATTTTGTGTGTTTGAGGTTGGAGAAAATTTGGATTGAGAGGAATAGCTCTGAAGCACTCCATTGCTCTCTGCACAGAGCCCAGCATCTCTGAAGGCATAAACAACTGAGTGCAGAACAGATGGAATCATTTTTCTGTGTTAGTTATTTTAATACAAAGGAACATGGGGAAATTAATATGGAAAATTAAAAAAAAAAAAGTCAATTCACCACGTATTTAAATTGAACAGAACATTAAAGTTCCAGAGAAAGAGAAAGGATATTTTTATGCCTTTGAACATTTTTCATGTTTGTTTCACAATAGGCTCATGTTAGTAAACAAGTAAAACCAAAGACAAGAGAAATTCTCCAGGTCACGTTATCTAGCAACAAATTTGGTCTCATTTAATAAGGAATAAGTAAACACTGTGGACTTGAATATAACAGGGTGGTATATTAACACAGACATGTGCATAAGTTAAATTGGTAACATAAACTTGAGTGACCTATGGTGAGAAGAGAAAAAGGAGAGAGCCATCAGTGCTCTCGACATCTTGAAATGATTCAACTTGTGACATTAATCAGCTCAAAAACACATCCCAAGTCACTGGAAAATGCTCAGCAATACTGTAAGAGTCCTCTTGAAAAGCGTAGCCATGAAGAATGGCCCTTTAAAGCTTAGTGGAGTTAATTGCAGCCAATAGTTTATTGAGCTAATTAGACCCCTTTCTATTATCCGTGAAGACTGAGCATTTTTCTGAATTATTTATTTGAAATTATTTGATGAATATGCTGTGCAAGCATATTTCAACCTTGAGAACTATCTGCCATGACTATTACCGCAGAATTCACTGTTCGCACTCTGTAATGAGCGAAGTAAGTCATGTGGGTTTGTTTTCCTGTGATAGAATGTCTCCTAGATTTATAGTTTTCACGGAAGCTGGACTTCTACTGAAGTGAATACATTTTGCCTGGGTGATCACGCGAACTTCAGAGTAACACATTTAAATTAGAAGAGCAGAACAAAGAAACCAACCTCTCATATTTACTGCTGTGACCTTTCATGTGCAGCTATGGATAGGGGACGTTTGCTGACCACCAGTGAAGGTGTCTCCTGTGGTGCAGACTGCAACAATTCCTCCCCCAGTTAGAATGTTACACTTGGCAAGTGTTTTATCACTTGTATCTGTTTCATGAAGCCAACATTGTTACCCTGTTAATTGTCATGTCATGTTGGGAGTTTGTGATAGACATCCTTCGCTGTGGAGCTTTTTTCCGAGTGATGAACAGTAACAGAACCTGTTTATTGTAAGTATGACTGTCAGAACTGTCTGATACTGGAAATCCATGACCACAGGTGCCATTGCACGTCACACTGACAGGCTTGAGCGAGGTGGCCCAGATGTGTGAATGCCCCAGCCCCGTTCTGCCCACTGCATCACAGCTACGAGGATAAATGGGTATTTTCTCAGCTATTCAGTCATATAACTGGCCCTTTTAATTAGGCAATGGGATTCCAGACACCAGTTATGGCAAAAACGCACGATGTTCATGTCCATTATCTCTGTTATTTAAGGCTTTCAGAAAACCACTAACCCTCACTCCTACACTCAAACAAGCACACACTAGCACACAGAGCTAAGCCAACTATTTAACTCCCAGTCATTAAGGATGTCAAAACATTCTGATATATGATATAAACTTATTATGACTGGATTTTGTTTTTATTAATGTAAGGGTTAGGTTGTGAAGAACAGAAGATTTTTCTAAGCCTCTTACTCCTCAGAGACAATGTGAGTTGGTGGTTTAACATCGTAACATTTTAAAGGGCTTGTTAAGCCTTAATCGGAGCATATTAAGTGCTAACATTTTTAAAGTGCATAATAAGACCTAAACATTTTAATAACATATTAACCAGTAACATAAACCAGACACAGTCACAGTGTTGTCTTTTTCCGAGTGTTTTTCCTATAACAAGTTCAAACGAGTAACCAATACTTTTAACAACCACTAGAAGGTCGAGGGGTTTTTGTTGTTCTTCATGTTTAAGAAAAACCCAAAACAAACAAACAAACAAACAAACAAAAGTCAAAACAATAAAACCCAGGAAATTTCTGTATAAGAAATTTTGTTTGGAGTGAAATTTTAAAATTAATGCAGAAAAATTTGCTTTGAGAGTTCCTACTACTAAATGTTAACAAATAAAATATACTGCTAGAGAAAAGGCTTGGTTTTGGTTAAATAATGTTTTGTAGTGGGAAAATTTTTTTGCCTGAGAAGTTTTACTTAGATCTGATAATTCTGGAGTCTTTTGTGAACAAGAACTGTGGAATGGGCTCTTGCCAGTAATAAAGGTTCATGGGAAATCTGTGGGGCATTTAATTTATTTATTCATTTACTTTTCAGTATAATCTTCTGCACGTAATGCCGGAAAAGAGGTATGAGTACATTGATACTGTGGCCCAGCAATTTCCTTGGAGAAAAATTCAAAAAAAAAAAAAGGAAAACACAATGTATCCTGTGAGTGTCTCTCCTTAATTGGTTTGGAACCTCTTGATGAGTGATTCCAGGCGCACCTTCCCTCCAGGGAGTTGAGCACACCACCTCTGCAACTATCCCAGCCCCTCCCAGGTTATGGTAAGGCATCTGAGCCACCTTTTGGACCTCCATCTTCCCCGCGGTAATTCGAGGGGAAGTTGTGGCTCAGCTCTTTCATCTAAGGTTTGGTTGCAGCTGCTCCTGCTTTCCTATAGCGGCTGTGACCCCAACACCTTCCACAGTGGTGGCAGCAGGAGTGGCTTTGGGAAACAGTTTATAAAGTGACTTTGGAGGAGGTGAGTGAAGCTGAGTCAGAGCTGCCACGTGGTACCTGACTGAAAGTGGGCTGTAGCTTCCCTTGATGTGGACAGTCACAATAATGGGGGAATACACTTGGGGATGTGGTCCATAAACTGTTGCATCCAGGTGATTACCTCTGCATTACAGTCCTGTTACCACGAGAGGACAAGGCAGCCTAACTCAGTGGCCTGAAGATGAACACCTCTTAGTGTGAACAGAAGCTAAAGGAGCAACGTGGCTTTTGCCTTGTGTCTGGGCACTGTTGCACTGATGTAAGAATGACCTTTTGTTTGTTTCTTGTCTGTTTGTTTATTTACTCTGTGTAGTAGTTGGAAGTAGTTAAAACAAAACAAAAACCCCCATGCTTATTCTGGAGTAAGAGTGATTACAGGGAGGAAGAAGTAATTCTAATATAACCACAGAGGTTTAACTACACCAGTGTAATTGCACCACGTAGCTGGGAAAGCATTTCTGTGAAGACAAGCTCCAGTCAGAGAGACAAAATCTTAAAGCGTCGTAGACTTAATCCATAGAAATACCTCTGAGGTCTCAGGCCAATGATTATTTACTTTGAGTAAATAACTTAAGTCAATAAAAGGAGAAGGCTTCATATTTGCACAGACTGTATTCTGGCATCAGTACGACTGACATCCTGCAAAATGTGGGACATCTGAGGTGGATGAAGCAGGGCTGAGCACGTGTTGCTGTACTGATGCTGTTGTAGTCCCTGATTTGGAGAATGATGCACAGGATGTTCTTCAGGTCTTTAGCTCTTTGACAACCAGAAGAACAGAGGGGAAAAACAGTACAGAACATCTGTCCAGAGAGTTACACCTTGGCCTACGCCTAGGAAGGTCTGACTTTCCATTCTGCTTCTCCCCAAATCCTTTCCTCAAAACTGTCAGTTTGGTCTGTATTTGAATAAAAAACACCAAACAAAATAGAAACAAACAAACAAAAACCCCAGCAGTCTGTGGCTCCCTCATGAGATTCAACTGTTGCAGTTTAGAATAATGTGGGTGGGAACTACCAGCCTTGGGTTCCCTGGTGCGAGGTGGGTCTTTGGTTGCACAGATTGATCTCTGTATCTGTTCTGCTGCTCATGCTGTCCTGCCAGGCAATAAGGAAATGAGTTGGTGTGCCATAGGAGACTCTGCTCTCCACTGGGTCTTGTTAGGCAGAGTGTCACCTGTGTTAGTGGCAGCACAAGAAAGTGCCAGAGAGGAACTTGGCTCAACAAAGGTCAGCACTGACTGATGGGATGAAGCTTTGATGAGGGACTGGTATGCTGACTGTCTGAGTGCCACTTTCAAAATGTGAAAAAATCTGCACTGCATGTTCATCCTTATCAGTTGTCAGTTTATGCTTTGAAGTAGTGTCAGTGTGGAGCAGTGGACATTATCTTCACGTCTCTGGAAAGGAGCCTTGTTGTTCCAGAACCACAGAATGGTTGCAGTAGGAAGGGACTCTGCTCAAGCAGGGTCATCTGGAGGAAGTTTATCAGGTACATGTCCAGTCATTTTTTGAATATCTCCAAGGATGGAGATTCCACAACCTCACTGGGCAGCCTGTTACCTTTTATGGAGAACATCTGAGCCCTGTTCTCTTACAGCAGCTTGGTAACAATGTGGAGGCATGGGTTAGAGTTGGGCTTGATGATCTCAGAGGTCCTTTCCAACCCAGCTGATTCTGTGATTCTATGATTCTATGATTCTATGTTGTTACACCAGCAGCCACAGTTCATCTAATTGCTGTGACCTGGTGGCCAGAATGGCACTCTTCGTATTGGATTAACAAATGGCAGCATTGCATTGCTGCTGCTCAGCTTTCCTCATGTGAGCAGTTTTTTAAAGCAGGTGTGTTTTTCCCAATTACTTTTTTGTTTTGATGGAAAATGTCTGATCTGTGCTAGGATGGCATTTGTAGACTCATTCTTGAGACCATCAAATACTTGTAGATCATATCTGTGTGGTGTAGCACTTACCCTGTAGCCAAAATCTTAAGGGATAAAGCACACAGATTCTAGATTCTCTGTCATCCTAATTTAGCATGTGAGGCATGTGAACACCAATCAATTCACCTTATATCATGATTCCTGAGAAATTGTGGTTTTGGTTTAGAAGACTTGGCATAGTCAATGCAAAGGCAATGATCTACAGACTATGTGAAGCCCCTCTATTTTAAAAGTGGAAGAGGTGGCCACCTGAGAAGAGGGAGACTCAGTTGTGAAGAAGTACTTGGGAGTTCCTGGGAAAGAAGGCTTAAAAAGGGAGAATGTGAAAGATTAGGAGAACCTGTTTGAAACCCTGGCCGCTTTCTATATGGTTTGTGCCACGCTGAGATCATAACATTTCTAAGCTGCTAAGTTGAGTGGAGTACCTGGAGCTCTTTCAAAGTCCATAAAACCCATCTAAGGGGAAGCTGTAAGTGATCTCTACAGGGACTGTAAAATAGCATTGCACATGGTGTTTGTACCTGGATTAACTGTACTCTTGAGGATGAGCCAACCTTACCTGCCCATGGCCCTCCTTATTTCAATAGGAGTATTTGTGGATGCTGAATGTTCAGTCTGTGTTTTGTCAGGTATTGCCTCTATCTCATTGCACAGTTGCCTGCAGGTTACAGGCACTGTTTTTATAGAATGCAATGGATATGTCTGCCAGGGAACAAAAGGCTCACACACTCCTCTGGCTGGATGTGAGTACAAACACATTAGCACAGTGCTAAGTCCATGCTAATATACCTGCCTCATTAGCAAGGTTTATCAACTCAGAGTCATGACCATGGCTACTAAAGTCCAGGGAATGTCTGGCCAGCAAGGAGAACCAGCAGAAAATTCTCAGGCCTGTTAATCTATAAACACATCTCCTGTGGATACAATACGTTAGGAGACTGGAGTCGTGTTATGGAGACCGTGTCCAGGAGGCTTTTCTGTTTAAACTCTAATTATTTTATTGAAAATATCAGAGCATGTTTTAGGGTGTTTAATCCATAGACTGCAACAACAGATGAAAAGGGAAGACAATTTGAAAAGTTTTGCCAGCTGTTCGTAAATTCTAAATTTTTAAAGTACCTGTATAATTGTCTTAGAGAAATATCCTCAGGAACCCAGTAGTTTTACTTAGCTTGGCACACGCTTGAAAACTTGCAGTGGTGGAAATAAATTTGGAATATGATTCCTTTTAACCAACATGTATATTTTTAATTTATTAGTATAGACTAAAATCCCCCTTGGATAGCTCCTAAACTTGGTAAGAGAATCAAACTTTTGCAGGCAGCATTTACAGAAGTGAAAGCACGTGGTCCAGGATAAAAAGCAAGGGGAGCATGGCATGACATTAAATGCCAAAACTTCCACACTAACTTAGAAGGCTATTTCACACCAGGTTAAAGGGCAGGCTTGAATCTCTTCCAGTACACTTCAGTGTGTAAAGCCTGGAATATATTCGACAGGAAGAGCTGATGGGTAGAGATGGAAGAGCATCACAACTCCTAATATGTGTCCATACATCTCTTCTTTTATAAAATGTGAGGGATTTAGGTGAAGTACACTCCTTTTCAGGCAGTGTATAGAACTGTAACAGATTTTAAGTACAGTGCAAGTTCTCATTTTTTCTTGGAAAAAAAATGTTGATGTGAAATTGAAAACTCCTTTCAGATGCTTGCTGAGCTGGCAGGATGTCAAGTTGTTTGGCTTGACTTTCTCTCCCTTTCACTCCCTTCACATTGTTTGCAGACAACATTCTCAGCTCCAACTGACTGTATTAAACACCAGCTAATTATGGGCAAGAGGATTTGGAACAGGGCACCACACTAAAGAGTGTCCATGCCTTAGACTGTCAGGAATACTGCAGGCACATCACAAAGTGCTGTCCTGAGCAAAGTGTGTGGGATGAGACAGAGAGGAGATGGGACGAGACCAGAAATGCTTTCAGTCAGTGCTTTCTGGCATCTGATTAGAACTGAAAAAGTGGGTGACTCCCAGCTTTTGCCTCAGGTTGTATGTGCTGGTGTGAAAGGTCTTTAGATACAGCATGTTTGCTAAACTCAAGAAGGGAGCGCTTCCCACAAGGTGCATTTTAGCCAGAGTACATCAAAGCTGTGCTGCCAGCGTGGATCTCAGCTGGATTCATGACTTTGGTATCCCCGTAAGAGTTTTTTAATTTAGGTATCAGAGTAGTTTAAATACAAATTTTGCTGAAGTATGTGCCTGTGTTAGCCCAGGTTTGCCTGTACTCTATACTGGAGCTTGTGCACCTCACACTAAATCCTTCTGGGGCTGTCAGCCCTGCCCTGCCTTTGCCATGGGAAACAGGCAAGTTCTCCAGCAGCTGGGCCAGCTGTCTGGAAAAGGGTCCTAAAGCCTTTCAGCCCAACATGCTGTAAGGTATGATCTCAGACAAAGGAAACTGTGAAATCCAAAGGGTAGCATGTGTGGCTTTAGAGAGGAGGGGCTCACATCTCTGCTAAGGAGTGTGGTGGAGCATGGAAGTTTGTGGGAAATTCTTGGCCATTCACAGGTTAAGAATTCTTGTATCAAATTTGGGGGTTGGACTAGATGATCTCCAGAGGTCCCTTTCAACCCTAATGATTCTGTGACTGCGAAGTTTGGCAGTGCAGCCACCGCAGAGGAGGCTAAGCCAGGCAGAGGCTTTGTTTTGCTGTTAGCCAAAGAACTCTTGATATTCCTGAATTTTTAAAATATATGAAGATTTCTCTTATTTAAAGCCTTCTCTTTGTTTTGGTTACATACCCTTGTCAAATGTAGTTGAAATAAATAATGTGATACAAAAGGTAAGTAACTGGGAGTCTGTCAGGCTTTTATCTTCTCTTATCTATGTGATGTGGGGTTTTGCATATACAAGATGATTAGTGACCGAGTATGACCTGGATTTTAATGCTTTATCCAGAAAATTCACTCAGCTTTGCACAGAGCCATATGAGATTCTCAAATTGTTTGGAAAAAAAAAAAAAAACGAAACAAAAAATACAGAAAAATATTAAAAATCTGTGTCCAATCTATGTCATCTGCTTAAAGAAATTATGCGATAGGGGAGGGAAAGTAGAAGAGTTGGATCCTGTTATGACTAAATGTGCTTATCTGTTCTCAGGAATTACAATGTGGTTAGTTTACAGTCTATTATGCAAAGTTGCATGCAATGTGTTAATGATATCGGTAATTTAGTAACTATGTTCTGCACTAATTAGTAAACTGAATATCATATTGCTCATCCTGGATCACTTTCAATGCTGCTGCATATTTTTTCAGTGTCTTTTAGCTCTTGTCATTAAAGCATGTATGTGCAAGCCAACATACCTTGTGAACTCTGGAAAGAAACTCAAAGCCCCTAGTGTTTTATTGTGTCTGTCATGTTAGGCAAGAAAACAATCTGGTGGTTTGATGAAGAGATTATTGTGGAAGGACAGCTTCTGTGGTTTAGGGAGTAGAACTGACTAGAATCCTTTTCCATCACCTGTGTTAAATGCAGGGTAAAGGACAGTGCTTTGTTTTGGGAATATAGCTGAGAGAGAAGGTTTTGACGCAGTGAATGTAATTACACCCTCACATTTCAGTGTTTTGGTCAGAGGTAGGTAAAATAGAAGGTTACACGTTTATTCCTGGTGTTGCCATCTGCAACAAATTTTTAAAAATTAAGCCTACTTGTCTTCTGTGAAGTGATTGAAGGGGAAAGTATGGAGAAAAGTTAGTGTTACAGTAAGAAAAAGCAGCAATTTGGAAATGGTTTTACCTCAATATTAGATATACAAATGTGTGTCAAATTTGTTTTGCGCTGAGTTCTCTCAAGACCACTGTGAAATGCAGATATGTTAGCAGTTAAACACCTTCTGGGAGATGGATGGATGCTTCACTTTAAGAGCTAAGAAGAGACCTGTTGCTTGATCCAACAGCTTGAATATTAATCTAGACTCCCCAGCCTTTTATAGAGCACATAGGACAATCTAGTGCAAGGATTGAACAACCCTCAGGGAGGAACCCTAGAAGCTGAGAGAAGACTTGAATTGATGTTTGAGATTAGCAAACCAAACTGGATCACACAGAGACCTTGAAATACTTACAATATCTGACTGTAGATTTTCATGTGATACATGCTGCACTCCAGTGTACTAGCAAAGCCTTTTTGGCCTCAGTGTGTAGTGATATGCAAAGGAAAAAGACATTGGTTTCACTGGTTCTGAGTTGGTTACCAGCACTCAGGTAGAGATGTGGAGGGTTTACTAACTAATTCTGTAACAGCGTCAGCTTCGCTGTTCGGAGCAGTTAAAAAGGTAAATAAATACTCAGAGTTAGTGGAGAGAAATAGAGGGGAAAAAAAAAAATCTATGGAACAGCTAAGAGACCCATCAGAAAAAGGAAATCATGAACAGAATAAGGTCACAGAGTATTCTGTGTGGCTGAGCCCTAAGCAGAGCCATTCTGTCACCCAAGAGAAGGCTGGGCTGGTCCCTGCTGAAATCTGCGGCAGTTTGCCAGACAATTTTGTAATTCCCTCCCCTCCAAAACTGGTATAACTCAGTTATGTTTCACACTTGCTGAAGGGAAAAGCAAGCAGCATTGTTGGAACTGATGCTGTTTTCATAGCAGCTTTCTCATTGAGCTTTTTGTACAAAAAATAGGAGTGGGACCATACTCAGCACGCTCAACCTCTGCCCTAGAAATAAAAGGATCTAGCTTTTGTGGGGCATGAGGGCTCTGTGTTAATTCTGGGTTAATTCACCAGCTGAAAAGCCCTCAGTGCCCAGTGGGTACTGCCGTCACGGAGCTGGCCTGGAAGGAGGAGATACAGTTTACTCTTTGCACTGCTTTCCATGGCTCAGGGATGCTCAAAGGAGCCTCTATATGTATCTCCTTGGTCCTACAGTGCCTTTTCCATGACTGGAAGAGTGTTGGAATGGTGTATATTCTGTTTAAAGCTTTGGCATCGTCTCTTTGCCCTCTTGCCCTGGCTGCTGCTCAGTGAGTCCCGCAGAGCACTTGGAAATGTGCAGTGGGTGTATTTCCCTCTTCCACTCCACAAATACTGCTCCCCTACTGCAGAATAGTCCTATCTTGTGTCTGCTCATGGGGTCCTTCCAAAAGGATAAGCACGATGTTCCTACTTATTTTCAAAATGGGAGAATAAACACAGATTCTGGCAAATTCTAAATATCCAGAAGTGATTTTTCATATCAGAGTTGTTGGCTTTTGTTTTTTCTTCTTTACACAAATATATCTGTGTCCGTAAAAGTGTCATCAGATCCAGGGTGGGGTAAAGCAAGAGGAAGAGCTCCACCCAAGCTTAGTGGTTAGGACACTCATCTGAGATGTGGGAGATCCTGATTCAAGCCAGTGTTTTCCTGGTTCAGAGCAGGGACTTGAACCTGCTGACTATTGAGTTGGGCACACAGGGCTTGGTCTCCCAGGATATTTGAGAGGTTTTGTTTTTCTCTTGTATTGCGATGAAGACAAATTTCAAACATTGAAATTATTTTGCTTGAAATGGAATGCCTCTTTTTCCAGCCAGCCCTAACTCCCTACATGGCAAACTCAGCCAGGGGTCTGAGAAAGCAGATTTTGCCATGGCTTTGGAAATGAACATCTGGAGGCAGAGCCATAACTCACAGAATCACACAATATGCTGAGTTGGAAGGGACCCACAAGGATCATCAAGTCCAACTCCAATTGAGCCATTGTATGTCAGAAGAATGTCCTTTGCACTGTGTGGAGGGGTGTCAGCACTCAGTTCCTTGCCTGCTGCACATGGACATCCCTCCAACCAAACCTCAAACCTTCATGCACCAGGAGTTGCCACCAGAGCGCTTCACCTGTGGATAAATACAGAAGAGCTAGGGCAGCTTTTCTACACTGCAAAATACTCTTAGGATACTATTCCTTGTGTCTTTCCCACCTGCCATCTCTCACTGCACTGTTTTCATTCCTAGGCATTAGGGTTATCTGCAGCACATTGAGCCACACTAAAATGGCCATTCAAGTAGCTTTGCTTGAAGCTTTCAGGCCAGCCAACAAATAAAAGAAGGAGCTGGTTGAGAGGTTAGCTGTACGTGGAAAGTGAAAGGGAGATCATTGAACAAATACTGACACTTCTGCGAAATTTTGGCTAAATCTGCTTAATGCCTGATTAAACCATGTAATTCTGATTCAGTGTGGTGCGCATCCAGCATTTTAGTGTATCTAGGTGACCTGTCATCACCTCAGACAAGCCTTCTCACAAGTGACTACTGATTCTTTTGCTCAATGAAGGAAAATTCTACACTACCTTTATTGAAAAACAAACTTGCGTGAGCCTGTAATTACACCTGGAGTATTTTATAAGGACAAACTTTCTGGTTTGGAACTCAGATTTTGTTGAGCTAACACTCCACAGTTTAATGCATGTATTCTCATTACTTGGCTAGTATTTAGTAAGAGAAATTGTTTTGATTTCTGAAAAATTAGAAGGGATTCCAGGTAAAGAGAAATTATAATGTGATGATAGACATTGAGAAAGAACATATAACTTGATGTTTATAAAGCTGAACTATAGAAACTGAGTGACTACTTACGTAATAGATCCAGACTCAGCTGGGGAATGGTAATTCATGCCTATTTATCTTGAAGATCTATCACTTTTAATGAAGGATAATAGCACTCACAACAGCCACATACATGCCTGGAAAAAGCCCACGTGTGTAGGTGCAAAAATTTGCCTTGCCTCGGGCACATACACTTGAAAAATTGAATACTGCGGTTATAGCTTGGTTTTGGCAGAACCATGAAGAAAAAAACCCACACCAAACAGTATTAATATCTTGTCAACTGTAATGCTGTATCTCTTTAACCCTCTGATTTGTTTTTTCCCAATTTTTTATTGTGAGCACACCACAGTAATTTCGGAGCGACGTGTTGGAATCGGAGAAAATTCGAACTGCTAAAACCGTCTCCTGGTGCTACTTCGGCTTTGTGCTGCTGAAATTGAGTCTGTGCCTGTGCCAGGAGCTGTTTATCCTCTGCACTGCTGGGAGTAGCACCTGCCCATCGTGCACTGGCCTGTCTCCCATCACTGCAGTGTTCTGGGTCCATGGGCCCACGTGCAGGGTGCAGGGTGCAGCACATGGGCTGCTCCGCAAGCCAGAGACCTGAGCTCCTGGGCTACAAGGCCCCTGCACTTCAGGTTTGTTTCCTTTATGTGTGTCAGTTGTCTTTCCTGGGGATTTCCTCTGGAGCCAGATTCATGCTCTGATATCCAGAGAGCCTTTTTTTTTTTTTTTCCCCCAAAGCTGCCCTACTCTACAGCCACCTGGAAAGCAAGTGGGGTTTTTGCCTCCTAAACCCCCAAAACTGCTAAAGCTCCAGATCAAGTGTTTTAAGAGCAGGAACTGAGGAACAGGCTCTCGTGAGCACATCTGCCTCAAGAGAAAGATGTTCCCATCTGGGCTGTTTCACATCTGATGCACTGCAGGGAGAGATTCCCCTGACAAAATTTTCATCCATGCAGAGAGGACAGACAGAGACCCATGATGGGAGGTGTAGCCTACCCAGGACATTTGTCTGCATTTGAGACATGTTTAAACAGTTTCCAGATTAAGTTTCTTATTTTCAATTGAACATGTCTTGCTTTTCAACCTTTTTTCTTGTCTTTCCTGCTGTACTTTTCCGTGGAAAGACCAAATGGAGGGATCACACTGGTTCTTAATATACCCTTTTCAGGACAAAAAAAATCAAATAAAATTAAAAAGCCATTTTATGATGATTGCTTCTTGTTGCTTCTGTTACAGGCATCTCTGGAAACATCCATATTTTTCCTTTCAGTAAGGACAGCTCATTTGCTAATCAGTCCAACCCATATCTCTGACAGTGAGAGGTAAAGGATTGCTGGGTTCTTGGTTTTCTTTTTTTGCATATCTCTATTTAGGACAGCTAATAAATAATAATAAGAAAGTTACTAGCTGGTAATTTTTGCAGAGCAGTATGAGAACAAATTACATTTGTTAGTATGTGGGTTTAGAGAGAAGGATTTTTTGTGTGTGAGCTGCTTTTACAAGCCAGAGCAGTAGAAAGCTTTTCCACTCAAGAGCCTTTGTAAGTACACTGTATTTAAGAAGGTTTTGGTTTTGTAAGATGTTTAATTATTTTTATTTAAAAAATACATAAACAATTTAGCACAGTTATTTAAAATCCATTTGCTTTCACTATAGTAGATATTTAGTTCCTTGCCATTTAAAACGTATTTCTCAAAATTGTTTTCTCCTTTCTATCTCCTTGCCAGCTGGATCTTTATTCTGCCATTTCTAGCTGCCCTTTTCTTCTGCCAAAAATATGAAACATTTTAAAAATACATTAAAATGGTTTAAAATTAGACTATATGAGTTTAATTTGGAAAATATGTTAGATTGACTCAGTCTAATGAGTCAGGCTTATTTTCTAGATGCGTTGGGTATATTGTAATATTTTATCTGAGTGTCAATAACTCAATAAACCAAAGAAAAGGGGCATGAAAACAAAAAAGTGCTCCAGCAAAGCAAAAAAAATAAGAATAGTGTAAGTATAGGAACATTAAGGAGCTGATTCTGCATTATTTTTGCCCCTACATTCCCAAAGATTTTTATAGATAAAGCTTTGCCTAGGTAACATTCTTCTTTCCAGCTATAGAAACAGAAGTTTATTAATTAGGATATCAACTCACAGTGGTGATTTCCATTCCTTAACACACACCACAGAGCTGTGCTCCCACATTCAGTGCTGTTTACAAAAATGGACTAATGAGAGAAAACAGCTTTATCATTGTGGTTTTCCTTGTGGTCAGCATCTGCACAGGCAAAGGAAGGGTATGAAGGAAGGGTAGTCACAATTTCAACAACAAGACAACAGAACAAATCCTGCTCTGTTAGGTGGGTGTGAGGCCATAGCTCACTGCTGGTTTTAAATGAGCAGATACAGAATCATCCTGATATGGAAAATACATCCAGAAAGGAGGATCTGGTGCTATATCTATAAAATTATTCCGTGGAGGTGGGAAAAAAAAAAAAGTACTGTTCCTGCTTGCATATTTAACTTGTCCTTGCAAGGCATATCTTGCAAGAGACCATCTTAGGGTTAAATTTTCCCATGCAAGTCTCTTTAAGCCCACTGAGGCAAGATTTACAGCTGTGTAGCTGACTCAAGGCTTATGTTCCAACTGCCAAGCCCTGAGCAACCTCCTCATTGTTTTCCACCATGGGTTTATGCACCGGTTTGCCATTACCTGAGCCAACGGTGTCAGATGAACATTGGTGTGGTGACCTGAATCACAATATATATATGGACAGCAATCACTTAGAGTCATACAACTGCTTCTCTGCTCTCTGCTCAAAAGCTCCTTGGGTCAAAAAATGAGGAACTAAGTATAAGAGTCGGGAACGAGACAATTCTGTGGCCCGTGACACGTGGACTGTACAGGGTCCCACCCATTTCCACCAAAGGGCATCACAGAATCCCTGTCTGGAACGTGGTCCTGCACAGAGCTGAAGTCACCTCTGCTAACCAAAGAGTCTGGTGATTCCAGTGATGCTTGGCAGGTGCTGGGGAGACGTGAGTCCCTTTGCAAGCTCCTGTTTGGGTGAGTTTGTGCACGAGTGAAGCTCTGGGGTGCTATGGGGGCAGCCAGCAGATGCTGCTGCCTCAGCTCACTCAGCAAGGGTGTGCACATGTTGCTGGGCCAGTGGCAGGGCACAGTCCTGAGTCTGGCAGTGGCGGATTGCACAGGCTGTGCTCTTCCCCTGCGCACACGGGGATGGGTTTGCACAGTCAGTACAGGAGTATCGATACAGGTGCGATGCCCGCCATTGCAAAACACAAGATTGCATTGTACCACATCTTTTGGATTAATAATTCGCAATATTCTTTTACCCAAAGGGCCTCGTCTTGAGGTCTTTTACCTAGCTTAGATTCCCACTGACACAGAATTAAGAGTTGAGGCAACGGTGTTTGGAAACTTTACAAAGAAAACATATGTATCCAGTTTGCTCAACATGGTGTCTGAAGAAGTGTTAGAAGGTGTCCAAGATGCAAATGTTTGTTTATGAAACACTCGGGAGAATTTCACAATGGCATAGAAGAGCAACCTAATTTTCCATTTGAACCCTTGTACATTCAGATATGTGCCATGTGGATATCCACTGAGCACCTGCCCTGTCATCTTATTCCCACTGACTGCTGCGTCACGAGGTTAGCGTGACAGCCGAGTTTCTTAGCCTGCAGCACCATGATTGCCTTGTGCTAATTCAGGTGTGGGCTCCTCCTGAGAAAGGTGTCTCACTGCTTGTACTGCCCCAGCTGTGTTCAGCACCTGTGCTGATGGGGTGGTGTGGAGAACATGGGGTAACTAATATATTGGGATGATGTTTATGTGGATTCGTTCCCAGATCTGGCTGCCTGTGCAGCCACACAGGGATTAGCACTTGCACAAGGTAGGAGATAACATGGTCAGACCTACCCCTTGCAGCAGCAGCCCTCACCCGGTGCAACTTGAAGCTCCGTGTTGGTGTTGGTTTTGTTTTACTTTTCACTGAATCACTGAGTATGTTGAGTTGGAAGGACCCACAAGAATCATTGAGTCCAGCTCTTAAGTGAATGACCCATACAGGGGACCCACAACATTGGCATTTTTGACATGATGCTCTAACCAACTGAGCTCATCTCAGGGTTGATGTTGGCTCACTGTTAGTTCAGTACAGTGTGAAGAACTAGATTCTAGCCCTGTGAATGCATGCAGGCTTCCTGAGGTACCAAGAGGTGTATTTCACTCCAATGGCAAGATTTTCATCAAGTGTGACTTACTATGATGTGCCCAAAGATGGCTTTCTCGCTCCACCCTCTGTCCCCTGTTGCTAAGCCCAGGGTAAAGACCAAAGGCTGCGAAGCAACTGTCCCTGAATTGCATACAAATTCTCATAGTTCTTTGCCATACTGTAGGAGGACTACTTCTTTGTTTATCTCAGTTCTTTTTTAGAATGTGACTCTAATTGCAAAACTATGATACAGCACTTCAGGGTGTATTGCAGAGCTTCCGGGATCACGTGGAGCTGCAAACTTTCACTTCACACCAGTGTACTGCACTCCAATGGGTGAACTTTCTAAACTCAATGTTCTGAAAGCATGGAGGTATTTTGAAATAAACCCCCAGTGGATAAAAATAACTCTCTAGTATTTTACTCCCAGTTAACCATTTGATGAGAGAAAGTATAGAGTTGGGCAGTAAAGCTGAAAGTCCAGTTTGTCTCGGTGGTGCTATTCACAAAATAGCTCCTCTTCTGTGTTAATGAATCAGAATCTGCCCCTGAATAAATAATCTCTAAGTTCAACATTCGTGAACAGGGAATACACAGAAAAGAGCCGTAATTACTACACAGTCAGGGATAAAGGGAAGTGGACTTCATAAGTATTGAACCATAGCTAAAGTCCTAAGCTTGTGGATGCAGCCGAGGCAGGAGTTCATATGTCTTGTAGGTCACCTCACTTTTTTAGCTTCAGGTTGAGAAACAGGCTCTTTCCCTGTATGATTCCCCTCTTCTGGCTCAGTCACTGTTTAATGATTCAAAGCAAAGTTGAACAGTGGCTCCCAACAAAGCTGAGAAAACCCTTCCTCCAGCGTTGGTGGGGTAGCAGGCATGTCCCTCAACTGCAGGAGGGAATGGAACCTGTGTCCCTTGCACACTGCCGTTCTGAGTGAATGCTCTGGCCCCTGGGCTGTTGGTGAAGGTGGGGGCTGAAGGCAACAGTCTTGAAAGAGGAAGGTGACCACGTTGTGTGAGGAGACCATTCTGTTTGCAGGAAGCACTGAGGTTGTTTACTTGTTTGAGTGGTGTAGGAAGCTGGAGGCAGTTCCTGCTGCACCGAGCTGGGCCCTGCCAGGCACACTGGCATGGGGCATTCAGACCAAAAGCCGCTGGGACTCCGGTGCTTATTGTCTTTTGTATCTCCAGGCAGTGAGTTCTGTCAAACATGTTGTTAGAGTAAGTTTGGCTGGGTCAAAAAGCATTTCCTGGTCCTAATAAAATGAAAGCAATAAAATCATCAAATTCAGTCCTGATCCAGCTCCTAATCAAATAGATTCACCACCAGTTTACTATGCAAATGTATATCTCAGATAGTGGCAAAACTGCATGGGCATCTGAGAAATTGGTACAAATGGTGGCATTCCAGTTCTAGATCTCATTATAGGCAGAAGGCTAAGCTCCCTTCTTTTTGACCTGATTTATGTTTGCTAATGACAGTTTGAGGCTTGGTGGTGTTTCAGTTGCATTTGAAAATTCATATGTATTTTTACAACTCTTATATGAGGTGCCAAGGATTCTTTTCTAGGGACATTCTGCTGTCTTGCTGACTTGAGCAGGAATTTAAACATGAATACACTTTTGAAGGAGCAGATCCTGAACTGGCATGGTAAGTGCAGGTAGGTGTTTCATTAAGCCTTGCCAATGCTTATCCACTGTGACTTCCAGTGAACTGGGAACCTGGGGTGGGAACTTCCTGAGAGTGGGTTTTCCTGGGACCACTTCTGTGCTCTTGGATTCCAGAATCTGGAATCTGAAAATGTTAGAAGCTGAGTTGATCCTCTTGCTCTGGAATGACTCAGGGCTTTGTTTTGATAAGCTGGTAGTAGGAGGTGAAGATGACAAAAGAATTACAAGGGACATGGCAAGAAATTAGTTCTGTAAAGGTGGCCGAGTCCTTTTTCCTCCATCAGTTTGCTGCCCCCTTATATTTGTGTAACTTATTGCAAAATCTTTCTGACAAGTCTTCTGTTTGGTGGGGGGGGCAGAACTGTGGAAGTGCTTTGTTGGGCTCCTAATTCTCCAGCTGTCCTGGTGTTGATATGACACCTGATGTCCCAGAGCAGCGTGTCAGTTAAGATCGGCATTCAGCAGCAGACAGTATGAGTGAAGATTTTATTTCCTATTCTAATCAAATGTGGTATCGCTGATATCTGATGACAATTGTTGTCTTTTTAATAATCCCCTCTGCGTAAAGCCTTGAATATTCACTTATAGTTGCATTCCTGGAATCATTTATTCTCTGCACAGAGATGCAGCAAGATGTTTGCTCCAGTTAAGCCAAGACTGAACTGTGCCCCAAGGAATCAGCCAGCCAGCTACTGAATCTTTATCAAACTGACACAGACAACCCTCATCCCTGGTAGGGAGATCAAACACCTCTCACGGGAACATGATCTTCCTTCAGCCTTTTAAGCATCCCAGTGTAAAGTGAAGCACCCACTGGCTTTCTGGCTGGGCACAGAGGGAAAGAAGCCTGCAGCCCATTACCTCTGCCCCCACCAGCTGTGGCAGAGTGACTGCGCTGCAGGTTCCCGGCAGCGTGGGGATGTATTCGGACAGCTGAGGAACATGAGCAAGGGGAAGAAAAAGGGCTGTCTCCAGGCAAACATGTCCTGATTTATAACAGAACTATATTTATGTTAGTCGTAACCGCATTATTCAATATAATTGGGGTCAAGAATTGAATGAGTCTAAAAGAATGCAAAAAATAGTTTCAAAATTCCTATTATAAATAAAGACCTGGTTTGGAGGTTTTGTGAGAACTCCAGAAGCTGAAAGGGTAGCAAACCCCCAGTGTTTTCCAAAAGACAATACCAGAAAAACCACATGAAAATTCCTCTCAGTGGAGACAGACTGCATTCAATTTATTTTTTATTTTTTGGTTCTTGTCAGTCTCTCTTGCTGCCCTCGCTGTCATTTTATTTTCACGCTGTCTCTGTGCCAGCTAACCGGTTCAGGACTGGTGCATTCTAACACCACTCAAGAGCAGGGACTTGCTGTTTGTAGCTGCCAGGAGTCCACTTCCCTCCCCTCAGTGTGTCCCGAGGTATCAGAGCTGTCAGTCCAACAAAGCCATTGCAGTTCTCTCCACTCTTACGCTGCATTTGTTAGGTTTTCTGCTGGGAAATGTATGTATTTCCCCCCAGCTGCGTCTTGGAAGCCTGATCCCTGGGCTGAAGCAATGTGACCTGCTGTCCTTTCCATTTTTGTGCTACCTGAGAGCAACATTTGTTTGCAGAGTTCCTACTATTTGCCTAATTTTTTGCGTCTTGCTTCTTTGCTTCTGCTCTGCCTGGTAGGATAATACCTAGCTCATAGTGTCTTGTCACAACTTTAAAGACATGAATTTTACCACGTCTAGATCTGTCTAAAGGGATTTTACTCCCCTCAATGAGAGCTCTCCTGACTATTGCTTCTCTTCACATTTTCAAGTGAATATGAGGTTTCCCCCCTGCTCCAAATCTTCTCTTTCTGCCTGCTCTTGTCTTCTTCTTCCATGGTATCTGGAGAAACACTGAAAATAGTTCTCTGTAATTGACTTTTTATGGCTGTGTTGCCATAAGTAAAGAACTTGTCCTCATTTTGACCAAAAAAAAAATCAGAATGTGACTTGCAAACTATAGTAATACAGACATTTTCTATTACAGTTAACCTTTGCTCTTCAGTTAAAACTGTTATCTCAGACCCAAGCCAAGGGTCATAGATAAAACCTCCCTAGGTTTTTTTTCCACCTCTTGAGCTGAGTTGCATCAGTGAACCATTAACTTAGTAGATTATTTACTGTTACTTTTATGGAAGAAACGCATACTGTACTTTTTCTGCATTGCTTGGGTTTGATTTATGTATGACTCCAGTTCTATAGGTTCCTCACTGAGGCAGGGCCTTCATACCACAGCAAAGTAAACAGGCAACAGAAACTTGTCCCAACAGTAGTCAAAACTTAGAGAAAACCACATACTTTTGTCCTCATATCTTTTCTACTTAACATGCACCACTAACAGTCTTGATTTGCACTAGGGAAAAACTAATTACAGCAGTGTTAGATAAATGTTAGCCTCAAGTTAAACTGCAAAGACCAGGATCTGAGCTGTGCCTGGATCCCACGGGGGGCTGCAGCCTATTAATAACAGCTCCCTGATCTGAGGACAGGTTACGAGTTGGCCCCAGCACTGATTAGAGCAATATTAGAGAAGGGATTGCAGCATCTTTGGGGCTACTCTGTCAAAATCAGTTGCCAGTGGCCACTGGGGCCTGTCAGGGCACAGCTTGTGTTCCACTACGCCCCTCTGTGCCCTTGCTGGGGTCTTGCAGGGGGCTGCAGGAACCAGTTGCACCAACTTTCTGACATGAGAAAATACCCAGGCTGAAAACAAGCGAGTTCTTTCAAAGGAGGCAGCACATGGAAATGGGGAGGCCATGGGCCGACTAAATCCTCCTCCTCCCATTGGGCAGCTCGGCAGGAAGAGATAACACAACCGGGGACATCCGTCAGCAGTTACCAGCTTTTCTGCTCCCCGACTGCCACATGGAGCCTTCCTGGCATGATGATTTTCCACTTCCTCCCAGTCTCACCAGCCCATCTTTGAGAGTCAGATTTTACAGTAATTTTGGGGGAGTTGGACTTACCTATTTCTTCTCCTGCACACTCCTCTTTGCTGTTGCCAAATGTTATCTCCCCTCCTGGCATGTTGGAGCTCCCCAGAGCAAAGGGAGTGGAGTGTGAGGAAACCAAGGGATTTGTCTGACTCGGTTTCATTTGGTCTCTTAATCAATTGAGAAACAAATGTGATGTCCCCCTCCACTCCCTTTGGACTGGGCCTGTGCATTCAGGTCAGGCACCTGGAACTGGATTTTCCAATGGTTGGGAAAGAGCTTAATCCTTCAGAGGAGATTTGCAGGGAGGTGAGGAATAAAAGGGATAGGTTCCCAAAGCCCTTATGGGAGCCAGAGAGGGGTGATTCACTCTGCTCTGCTAGTGGCCTTCTACAGACACCTTTTAGAGGAGGCCAGAGCTCCTAGAGAAGGGTAGTACAAGCCAGCTATGGATGCTTTTATGATGTTTACATTGACTTCAGCTGATTTCTTGACAAAGCTGGGCTTACTGCTGCTTGCTTTCTTTATTGTGGAGAGTGATAGTCTTAATCTCTTGAAAAGCCAGTATAGTTCTGCACAGCACTGCTGCTTTGCTGATGGGGGTAGCTGGGTCTGACGGTGCTGGGAGGGGAGGAGAGCAGGAGCTTGACTCTGCTGCTCTGTAGCACATGGTTTGATGATGCTGCAGAGGTTCTGAATGCTCTGAGCACCCCAAAGGACTTCTGACTGCACTTTAGAAGCAGATTCCCTGTGGCAGCGGACAAGTCTGGGGGCAAAACTGCTAACTACTATCTTGATAAATCTAACATGCCAAGAGTGGCTCAATCTCTGAGGGCAGAGGGGAAAGAGAGGACAAACAGAGAGAATGTTGGGATCTCACTGTTTTCCCCACACTCAGAGATGCCCTAAGCACGTGCTGCTGTGCATTGTGCAGCACTGTTCAGCTTGAGGTTGGGTTGTCCAACCATATCAGGGCTGCCACTGCTCTGCCTTTAAGCACCAGGTTAACCCCAGAGCCCAGAGGCTGGTGGCAAGCTAAACTGGGGCTGCTTTCCTTCCAGCTCCCAAGAGTACACCGCCCTCTTGGATACACGTCCAAGATTTCACATCTCTCAACTGTGATGTTTTCTTGACCCCTGGCTTTTGACTAGATGCTGCTGCCCAGACCTCTCAGCAGCTGAGTAGCTTATGCCCTGAAACCCTACAAACCTTCTGGTACCCATTGAGTGCTCAGGACACACAGTACCCCCCGTGCAGAGCCCATCTTCCTCATCCTGCACATTCCGGACATGTGCAAGCACAAGCAAGACATCCCTTTCTATTTCTAAGACATCTGCAACCTGTTTCACTCTTTCCAGGCCCCCTGCCAGCAGCCCCCATCCTCCCCACACACTCTGCCCCATCTGCCACTTTTGGCACTGTCCAAATGCAGTGCAGTCCTTGATGCTCTTTCCAGACAGCTTAAGAAATTTGAATAAAAGTTCAATCTGAGGCTAACTCAGAGTACTGAGTGTATTCCTTTGCCCACCTCCTCCAAAGGACTATATCAGTATCTGCACCTGTATGGGAGGAGATATTGTGTGCCCAAATCAGAGCCTCCCTTTGCCCACCCTGAGTTGTGCAGAGATGTTGTGGAAGGTGAGACAGAGGAAGAAGGCTGAGAAGGGAAACAAAACCTCATTCAAGTCAAACTCAGAAGTCCAATTTGTTGCATGGATGTAATACCCTTCTCTTTTCTCTTTCCCAGCACAGATACCCTTTATTCAAAACAACCCATATCAATGAATCTGGATCTAGTTGGTTGCCACAGTAGATCATGTTAGGTGAATTTTTAGCAGCTTTAAATGCAGTCTCCGAATCAGCTTTAAACTAATTTTAATTAGGCCAGTGTGTCTTTGTGAGTGGTTGATGCTTTCTGGTCTCAGCTGTGATGTGGTCCTGTGCTTCAGCCCCAACCTTGCTCTAGCTGTGCTTTTTTGCCCCTTTTGAAAGACTCCTTTAGATGTAGGGCTGTGTAGTGCAGCACAGTGAGGTCACAGAGGAAACAGTTCAGTCCTATCCTTCATGCTCACGGTGTTGTTCATGATCAGTGTCAAGATAACAATCTGCTAGTGTTTTTCCAAAGGAATGGAGCTACAGTTTTCCTCTGCATGACTTTAGCTCTGAAGAGGAGTTTGTTTTGCCCCTTATTACAATAGACGATTGCAAGGTTGAGCAAGATGATGAAAGCATTGAGGTTAAGTAAGGTCAGGAAAAGAAAGCCTGTGTGGCCTTAAGTGTTCTTAACAGGTGGATTTTAAGCACCTTTTTCTTTCTCTGGAAGACACAAGTAATTCAATTCTGATCTTCTCACGGCTTAAAACCTGCATTATTATGGTTCTATATTTTCTTCTGTTCTGTGCCCCAGTGTGTGCATTATTTTTGGCTGCCTGTTGCTCTCTCCTGTAAATGTACAATGGCATGGAAAGATCTTCAGCTGCAGGACAGGACTGAGAGTATAGTAAAAGTGACACCGGTATTTCTAGCCCTGTTCATGGTGGTACTGTCCTCTGACAGCTCAGCTCCCTGGGGTGCATGTGTGAGAAGTCCTACTCCGGGGTGTGTCTTGGGAAGAAGGCAAACTAGTCTTTGGGCCATTCTTCCCATGCAGGATTTGTAGCATGGCCTAAAGTTTTTTTCCATAACTTTTCTTTTTTCTAGAATTTTATAAAGAGAAAACATTGTTTGTTAGGAAATTAGATCTTTCATGTTGACCCTTACCTCCCACAGAGGATCTGGCTGATTGTATTAATTGCTCAAACTCTGTAGGAAGGAAACTTTGGCTGTGTAGGATGAACAAGTAAACTCATGCTCCTTCAAGCATTACTATATTCATCAGCATTCAAAAGAGTGAGAATGTAAATCTGTACTGAAAATGCAGAGAATAAAATTCTGAACCCAGTATTTTTCTTCTCTGGGTTTAGATCTACTGTCATTCATAATGTAGCATTTCCAATGAAGTCAGTAGATTTTGCCCTACAGGAAAAAACACATGGAGAACAGGATTTGCACAGAATTCAGTCCTCTGTAGTGGTTGCTTTAGGGACCACAGAGGTCTCTCTCCTCGTCTCAGCTGGGAGCAGTGCACATCACCCTTCAAATCCCTACTGTCCTAAAACAAATGTTGTTCTACCTCTTGAAGGCAAGGGTTTCCAGTGGTTCTAAGTGTTCCCCCTTCGCTGCAGTTTCTGTAGGATTTCCTCTGTGCAAACTTTATAGTTTCTAAGTTCACTACTTCTCTGGGTCACTCACTGTCTGTGTTTAAACAGTTTCACTTACGCATTGCTCAATAGATGCTATTCTTACGTTCTTTTATTTTTGGAGCTGGAACTTTGGACCTGTAAGCTGGCTCTGAGTAGTGGCCCTGCCAAGAATCAGTGAGCTCCAAGGTCCTTGGAAACGGAGCGAGATTGAGGTGACTCCTCTTCTGTTTGCTCTCCCTGACAGACCTTGCAGTGAGCAAGCTCTCCCATGCCCAAAAAGCAGGCTTTGGCCAGGTGTTCAAGGCTGAGCACCAGCACTAGAGCCAGGTCAGATATCACCTGAAAACATTTTCCTGGATTTTTCAGGGCACAGGTATGTTTTGCCATTAGCTTCCATTTTTTCCTAGGCTTGGCAAAAAGGCAGATAGCAATTGCGTGCAAACAGGATGGTGGGAAGCCTCAGACTGGCTGAGTAAAGGACAGCCAGTGCCTGTGCCTGCTGAGAGGGGATGTGTGCAGGGGAATGAATGCAGAAGTCCTGTTGCGTGTGTGTGTCATGTGTGTCCAGCACGCAGGACAGGCATGAATGAAGTGCCTGCCCTCGTGTGCAGGTCTGCTGCTGCTCCCAGGCCCAGGGGTTAAATTTTCAAATGGCTAATGATGTCTTCTCTTTTATTTTGGTATGAATAAGGAAGTGGGGTGCGCAGCCATCTTTACAGTCAGCCATTTTCAGTTCCCCTTTTTCTCTTGTCCGCCCCTGGACGCGAGAACTCCTGTAAGTGCATGCAGCTCAGAGGCAATCCATGGTCACTTCAGAAATCATATGAGTCATTTGGTTGACCAGATTTTACTGGAAGACACTGTTCTGATTTCAGTAACAGAAGTATGCAAATAATAGAAATAATACAGATTTTAAATGTTAGCTTTTAAGTTTAACCGAAGTATCCACTTTTTTGTTTTTACTTGCATATAATACTTCCAAGGAACTCTTTGTGGTTCCTAAATTTTCACATTTTACTGCAAATTTGTTTCTATAGCTCTGGTATTACATTTGAAATCAGCATCTTAGACAAAGGTAGGATTACATCAATTGCAGTAGAGAAAAAATCATGACTCTAGATGTGGTGGTGAAGGGTAGAGCAGGAAATAGTGCTGAAAGATAAGCTGCACTACAGCTGCTGCAGCAAGAAAACTGCTCAATTACAGAATGATGAAATAATGATTAGTAAAGATGTCTTCAGTGATTGAAGCCCCTTCTCTGTTTGTGTGGTTTAGATCTGGAGTAATAGACCCTCACATGGGGAATGCCTTTGCACAGGGCAGGTTGTGCCCCATTTTAGTGACATCCACATCACAGGGGTTTATCCTACACTACTGATATTGAAGAGCAACCTGCCTTTAGGATACAGGCCAATGACCATTTAAAGTCAAAGGTCCCAGGCAGGAGAAGGGAATGGGAGGTGATGAAGAATGACTGATGTGTGACTTGAGTTCCAGTGAATTCAGCTGCATTAGCATAATGCTTCCTTTGAGGGAAAGTGTGGACCTTCTTTGTACTGTGTTGGACTCTCTAGCACCATCCACTTGGACAAGGTGAGGTTATTCTCCTGCTCACCTCCTAGTAGCATTACTGTATTGCTGATAGCACGGATCCTTTGGTTTGTTTCCTAGGGAGACAGACATTTTAAAGCTCAAAATCAGGAATCCAAACCAAGTGAATAAACCATCCGGCCTTTCTTCAGGAGACTGCATGAACAATCAGTGATGTTAATCATGCTGAAGAATTAGATTGCTTTGCTCCAGCAGTATAAAGATTCCTTATTATCATGGCAAAGTGGTTTTATAATGTCTTTATCAGCACTCAGAATTACGTGAATCATTCTTGCCGTGCATGGTGAGCACACCTGCCCACGGGGGCTGTCCCAGTGTTGTGAACATCCAGCTGACTTTTGCTTGTTAAAGTGTGTTCAGGGTGGTGTTGTGACGGATCTCAGCTTCTGTTAAGTCTGGGCTCACTTCACTGGAGCTGAGCTAAATTGAGTCCTGGCCATTTTTCTCTCTGTATGTGTTGTAATAATCTCTTCCTCCTCCCCGCTTGTCATCTCTCCTCACAGCCTGTGACCGCTGGCCTCAGCTGCTCCAGAGCTCAGTGGCTGGGTGCAGCAGCAGACTGAGGAAACATGGCAAAGCTGAGAAGAGAGAAACCAGGTTTATTTGATGAGTTTCTAACTTTAAGGTATTTTAGGTCAAATATAATTAAGAAACCCCAAGTTATTGGCAGGAAAAATCATGCAGAAGATACTTTTGTCACCAAAACAATTTGGCAGGTTCTGATCATTTTTTTGGTAACAAAACTGTGCCTGTCAGCTTCTTACTTAACTGGCAATAATGAACAAATAACCCAAGGGCTGAGCATGGCTATATGGTGTCTTTCACAAGGACAGAAAGTACAGTTTTTCTAAAAAATGTTTTATTTGGATTTTTGACATTTTACATGGATATTCATCATCAATCCAGATTCAAAATTTTCTCTTAAAAGATCCAAATGAATGGGGCACCTCAAAAAGGCACTTGTTAACTTTCACAGGTTCTTAATATTCTCAAAGGAGTAGCCACTGATAAACAGGACCTACACAAATGAAGTATAGACCAGTGTTTAAAGCTGCAGTGGTTATACTTCCACTGATTATGCAACCCTTTCAAATCTATAGAAGACCTAAGTTCATTAACAATTGCTGACTGAAGTCGAACAACCCCAGCAGAACAAACTTCGGACGCCAGAAGTCAAACCACAGTCAGACTTGCGAACAGTAAGTACAATACATAGAGAGGGATTTTGAAATGCCGTTTTAGTCAACTTTTCACAGCAGTGAAAATGATGTAACCATTTAAGGAGTTTGAGGTACAGTATGTCAGTTGCTGAAATGCTTAAAAATAAACCACAGCAGACTCATTTTCACAGAGTGGGAAATCGAAGTGCAGAAAAGTGAAATGACTTGGCTGGGGAAGCGTAGTAGCCTCTAGCAGGTCAGACCATATCCCAGTTGTCCAAGGCCCAGTGCTGGTGTTAATCAGCGAGGCCTGCTGCTTTCTGAGCAGCAGTATGTCTTGTATAATAATTGCAGCCTGTTGCCATTTCTCTGCTTTTTCTCAGCTGGGAGGGCTGTAAGAACTTGCTGTTTTGCTCGCTAGGTGACAGTTTTCCTTACTTCTCAGTAGGAGAGATGAGTTACCAGAAGTGCCCTACAGAGAGAACAGTACTTGTTGCTGGGAAGTTACACGTTCAAGTGTCCAAGCCCAAAACCACAATGTACTATTTGCTTTAGACAGTCATGCGATAACGCTTTTTTTTTCTGTTGTAAGCTGTTAAAAATAAAACAAGGATGCAGAAAATAAATGTTAGAACAGAAGGAGCGCCCTGACTTTCCACATAGCTGGAACAGCAGGGTGGCAGCCCCCAGAGCTGAACAGAAGTGTAATTCAGGGGTTGATTTATTTTTGCCTGGGTTTAAAGAAATCATCACACAACCTTTTGAAAATTGGTTTTTAAATCAGTCCTGTTCTGGTCACCTCTTCTCTGGGTGCTGACAGTGACTAGGAACAGCAATGCAAAACTGCATCTACTTGCCTTATGTCTCCTGTTTACCACCTGACTTTTGGCCAGGTTGAAAGCTGAGCTTACAGTGGGAGTCATATAGTTGGGCTTGATCTGCAAGATCTCCAAGGCAGGGGTGCTGAGTTCATTGTAATTCAAGTGAAGTGGTTAAGGGTAACTGATGGTGAGCCATATGTATTATGGCACATTTTATGTGGCAGTTACCATCCTGGACAATGATATACTAAGAGCACTGATTTCTTCAGCTAAAATCTGGTGATCCAAGCAGCTGCTGAGAAAGACTTAAGCCATCTGTGTGCTAGAAATAGGGAAGGAGAGATGGGCAGTGGGAAGGGACATAGAAGATACATTTTCCCTATGACTGAAACGGCTACTCTTTGGGTATTGTAAAATAAATCACATCTAGTGCTGGTTCTCAATAAAAATATAATACAGCAGAAGATTGTCAGTAATTTGAATTAGGAATGATTGTCCCTAATCATCATAAAACCTGTCTCCTCAGAATAAGAGCTATGAGCTGTAGGTACTGTTTGTTTTGCATATTAGAAGTTACCTCCTCCTTGCAGGGTTTATATGAACACCTTTCCTAGGCAAGTGACTGAAAAGCATCCTGGTGCAAACCAGGTTCCTAAAGGGTTTCATGCTGTTCGAGCAGATGGAAACCGCCACAGCCACCACTTCTGCTCTGTGGGACGGAGCACATCGGTCTGCGCAGGGACAGGAATTACTATCTCCTGTCACCACAACTCACACGTGACCAGGAGCGCGGATGCTGCAGCCCAGCAGGTGCAGGAGATTCCACGGTGTGTTATCTCTGGCCGCGGACTGTCCTGCTTCCAGGAACACTCTTCTGACAGAGGAGATAAGAGCCTGCCAGTAACTTCTCTCTGTATAAAGGAGTTGGCAATAGTGTCTTCATTAAAATGGCTTTGTAGTTGCATCAGTTTCTGAGAAGCACAAGAGGAAATATAGATGCAGTTGCATGTCATATCCTACTTTTGTTCACATATACTTGTTAGGTAATTGTGTTGTATTTGCTGTGTAGATGGCAAATTAAATGTGCTATGAAATGGTACCCAAATAAATCAGTCCTGCAAATGCAAATGAGCAAACATGCTGAATCCAGTAACATACTAGCAGGTGTGAAGGTGGTCGCTTTTCCCCAGGGTTGAAAGGATCAGCTTCCAACATTTCAATTTGTGCATACTTGGAATCTCTTTTTTAGGTGGACGGAGGAGGGGACCTTATGGTCTATAGCATCCATTAGGAGCTCCCCACAATCCAACCCAAATCAGCACAGGTTTACAGCAACATCCATTTATACATTATTCTTAAGAATAATTGGAAATTATGTTTTATAAAATTTCTGCCCTGAATTTCAAGCCTCTGTTTTGTTGTTAGCTCTTGATCTCTGGCATCTTTCCGGGCTGGGGCTGAATGAGCACTGGGGCTTTACAAGCAGGCGAGTGTGGAAACTAAGGGATAAGCACCTGATCCAAAGGCCATTTTTTCCAGTTTAGCCTGGAACATTTCCATCAGGCCAAAGGAATTAAGGCCATTGTACCACCCTTCAGTATTCAGGCAACACTGAGATCTCAAAGTATGTGCATTCAGCTCTTCACAACAGCAACTCTTGCCCTGTGTTAGCCCCCTCAGCCCCCCAGCAAACACTTTCACTGCTTTTTTCGTTACCTGTAGTGTCCTCCTGGGCACTGTTGGTGCAGGCAGGTGTAAAAGGATTAAAAAGAAGAAATGGGATTTGTAAATGAGTTGAGATCTGAAAGTGAAGGGAATGTCACTCTTTCTAGACCACAGTCCTGAGCTCCTTCTAGGCAGACTGTGTTTGGGGTTTCCAGGACTCTGTAGTGAAGCAGGCAGAGGATGTGCTGGTGTGTCAGGACAGGT
This sequence comes from Cephalopterus ornatus, assembly GCA_013396775.1. Taxonomy (NCBI): domain Eukaryota; kingdom Metazoa; phylum Chordata; class Aves; order Passeriformes; family Cotingidae; genus Cephalopterus; species Cephalopterus ornatus. The sequence goes on along the minus strand of VZRE01014282.1, from coordinate 117,807 downwards.
AGCTGTGGGCTTTCAGAAAGGTTCTAGCAGGGCATTAACGTTGCAAATTGGTGCTTAGGCTGCTTCAACTCTATTGTTGGTTATCACTCTTTATCGCTCTCTTTCTCAGACTTAACTGCTAATATTGCCTCTGGAACTCATCTCCAAGATTCAGTCTGTCCATCACTTTGGCCACTGGTTGGAGCAGGAATTTGTTACCCCGTCTGTGCTCAACTCTAACACCACGAGCTGGGATGTGTACTGCTTCTGCTGCTTTTGAAAGCGGAAGTTCCTCTTGGTTCTGGAAATATTGCACTCGTGGGCCAGCTCTTGCAGAGGATTCTTGCTGTCATGTGGAGTAATGGGAAGGGTTGGAGAAGTAGGGCCTGAAAGGCACAGAAATGAGACTTGACAAAATACCTGACTGCTGTGGAGGGGCAGGCTGCTCCTGACAGATCCTGAGTGCCCAGACATTCACCCCATCCCAGAGTGCCAGAGGAGACCCTACAGTAACCACAGCCCTGACAATCAGCTGGTTCTGCAGAGGACAGCCACAACCCCCAGATCCTGCTCAGGCTGCACACAAAAGCTCCGTGTGTTGCAAGAGGACTACAGGCCACCCTTGGGAGCCCTTGATGGACAGCTTCCCGGCCTCCTGGCCCCACAGCATCACCCTGAACTCATCATTGCTGCTGGGCCAGAGGCCTTCCATGAATTAGCCTGAAACACGAATGCTTGTTTTCCTCTTGCACTGAATAAGACACTGACAATATTTAATTGTCAATACCTCTCCCCTGAGAGACATGCAACAGCACTGCTCCTCGGGGCATATTCCCCACTGCTGTATTTAGAACAGTTTGAAAAGACTGAATTTTAAAAATAATAATCTTTCCAAAAGCTCCCCCACCCACCAGCACTCCTCTGCCAAATTGCAGTTTGAAGAAAATGAAAAAGGACAAGTTTATACAGTCTGTTGAACGGGAGTTCAAAATGGAACCTGAACATCATAATTCTTGCAAATGTTGGCTGATAATGGAAAGCAATGGTGGTGATGGCATCATGCCCAGAGAGGTCCTGTGGGCTAGATGCTTGTGGTGTTGCTGCTTTTTGCAGTTTATATTAAAGGTGAAAACGTCTGTTTTCTTCAGTGTTTAAGAGTACTTTTCTCCCTCTCATCTTATGAATGGAACTTTTAAATAAAGCTACGCATCAGTTAGTCCGTAATATTAACTGCAAATCCTTTGCACAGCGAGTTTAGTTATCTTTCTATTCATGATACTCCCCCTTTAAGCAGATGTTATTTCTTAGAGTTATTTGTGAACATTTGCCACCAAAGATCAAGTGGACTTTGCTGTTTCTATTTATTTACTTGATTTCTTTATCAAGTCACTTTTGCTGCTGCTATTTAGTATTTGTAAAGGGTCACCTAAATAGATGACATCAGCTCTGTTCCCGGATTTCACAGACAGGATTTGCCCTATGTATGCATACTGAGACTAAAGTGAATGATATTAAATAATTGTATTGACTTACAAACATTTGCTATAGAAAATCAAAGGAGGCTGAAATATCATGATCAGATGTTTCTTAAAAATTTATATGAACAAAACTCTTTTGTGCTTTGTCTCAAATGCCCTGTAAAGGACTTGAAATTGGGTGGAATAAGAGTGATGTTGAATGTATAAGTCCGGGCTTGGATGCTGGGCTGCACAGTGCTCACACTGATCAAATGAAGTGATTTGAATTTTGTAGCTTGGAATCCACCGTCTCTGTGCAAACTCCACCGTGCTACTGTGACACTTATTCAGCTCAGGTCCAGGCAGTCATTTCTGAAGTTGTAGAGTATGTTTGTGTCACTAAGATTTGACATCAAGTATTTTGCCTAATCTCATTAAACCATAATTGTGATGAATTCTGACACCATTGAATCCTCTGCATCATCAGTGATATCTATGTAATTAAAGGCAGAATTTAATCTTTAGATTTTATAAGGCTACAACAATTACCTTTTACCCACATGAAATACTGCATCAGGCAAATCTATAATTAGTTAAAACTAAAACAAAGTGCATTTCTATTATTAACACTATTGCATAAAAGTCTCAGTGCCATGGCTAAAAAATCAAAGCCAAGTAACAGTTCAGAGACAGTTGCTGCTATAAAACTTTTGACCTTAGTTACCGAATGTACATGCAAACAAATAAACTAACCACACAGAGATAGTCCCCTAGGAGCAATCATGATTCTGGGGGCTTTAAGCCAACCTGTAGAGTTGATGGAGTAAAAAGTTTGCCTGCGTGTGCCAGCTTGTTAATTAGTGCCCTTGGAAAGGCTGGTTTGCACATTTACTGCTACACAAGGTATCCATTTTTGCATCCTTTCAAGTAGATATTGCTGACTTAAAGGCTGCAGGAGTCAGGAAATGTTTTGCTAAGACATCGTGGACAGCACTGTGTCTCTTGCAGTGATAGCTCTGTGGAAGGCTCTAATTCCATCGTGCCAGTTGTATTCTTTAGTTACATCTGTCCTCTTGGACAGCTATTGCTTCATGATGGCTTACAATAGTGCTATGCTATACTGTCAAATCTGGGATCCCTTGGATAACTGGTTCAAAATGGTTTTCTTCAGCACAGTTAGAGGCCTTCGGTGGTGAGCATTGCTTGTTCAGTGGGTCTCAGGTGTGCCAAGCGAGTTCTCAATATTCCTGTGTTGATTCCTCTGCTTATTGTTAGCCCCTGGCCTTTGCACATCTCACTCAGAGTCCTGAGGATTATCTTGATGGGGTTTTGTATTAGTCTCCATCTTCTTGCAGTCATCTGTAATCATGCTCCACTGATCAGCAGAAGTGTCATTATTGAACCTTACATGTGTTTTTCATCTTCAGCATAAAGTTTGATTTGACAATGCACTCAGCCCAAAGCCCTTAAAGGCCCCTTTGAAACACATATTAGAGGCTTAAACTTACTGTCCTCCTTTAACATACTGGGGAATGCACTATACATACTGGAGATAGTTCAGGGTAGAGCTTTATAAAGTGACACCTTCCTGGTGTCTGTGAGGGCAAATAGGACATATTAAGCTTGTTTTCCAGAGATTTGTTCCCAGCTGGCATTGCCTACCAACTCTGAAATCTTTATATCTCTTAGTCTGAGACCCCTAAGCTAGGGGAGAATCATAAATATGAACCTCAGTTACTTGCCATGTTCATCCTAAATATGAAGCTCAGTTATCCGCACGGTGCAGCTGAAATCAGAGCTGTGGTGCCTCAGATGTCCCTCTTCAGAGTATGTGTTTGAATAGCTGTATAATGTGCTGATTTTATCCATTTCTACACTCACCTACCCAGAGAATATTGCAATTTGCTTACGTAAGTACACAAAATGTTGCCATTTAAAACTCATTCACATTGCTAAAGCGTGAAGAGAATGATTCCTTTATGCAGGTTTTGGCTCAGATGCTGTGTCACTGTGAGGCACAGGCAGTAAAACACACAAGTGAGTGCTAGGAAATCAGCTCAGAAAAAAACACCTTGAGAAGTTCACAGAAGGTCTTCCCACGTTCAGGTCCATGGAGAATGGTGCGAGGGTGTACAGTGGGAGCCTGCCTCTGGCTCTAGACCCTAATCACTCAGATTGTGGGGGGAGACCAGCAGTGATATATGGGGTGGCTGTGGATACCTGCTGTGAGCCACAGAAAGGCACTGTAACCCCAAGTGAGGTGCCAGCAGCAGAGAGGTAACACAACAGAAGAAAGCATATTACAACTTTTTTTTTTTTCTAAGTACAAGGGCAAATCCTATTGTTCCCTTTGTCCAATGTCTGAGACTTCTGGGAAAATAAAGGGATGAGACAGCTCGGGAAAGTAGTCCCACATGCTTGCAGCTAGTGACCAACTACTGTAGGCAAAGCTGGAGAAACAGTCTTTGTTCTGAAGTGAGAGCAAAGGGCCATCTTCTGCCCTTTACTCAATAATGTTTATTTCCTGAGTGGCAATCTGCATCAAACCTTTTCACTAGCTATTTTTGAAGCCAGTCACCTCACAAAGATTGGATAGTGAACTATCCAATAGTCCTGTGAACTAGGCTTTGAAACAGCAGATTGCTATAACAGAAGGTTAAAATATTACTCATAAAAATGACCTTTTGCCTTCAGAAAAAGGCCACACAAAGCAAACCTACATTTTGTCCACCTAGTAAGATACACATGGAGCTTACATCAATAAGCCTTTAATCTTATGTGTGTCTCCACTAGCTGTGCTGCGACTTGTTTGGGCTGTATAAACTCTCCAGACCACTGGCCTTGTATATTTGTGTGAAATGTCTTGCACACCTACAGAGATGTATATAAAAAATAAATCCTAATCCTTGTCAATAATCAAAGAAGCGAGCAGCTGCAGGCTGTACTTTGGCTGACCCTGGTCCAAGTGAGCTACAGAGGAGGAAATAAAACCCCTGTCTATGACACTGCAGAGCAGCAAAGTGTCTCAGCTCCTGTCTTAAGTGCTCTGTGTACCTGCAATGCTACAAAAACTGGAGGATTTTTCATCCCATCAGTAACAGGGGCTTCCTCCTCGTTCTGCAGATCCCTGTGAGGGCTGCAGGGGTCGGTCCAAAGCCAGGAGGGCAGGCAGTGGGACTGTCCCGGGAGGGGAAGAGAGGCAGGATGAGTGCAGGGGTGCACCCACAACCTGACACAGCTCCCGGGATGTGAGTGTCAGTTCTTTCCTACGGGCATTATTTTGTTGAAGCCAGACTTCCCATATGGCCATTCCCACATTCTGTGATGCTGGAGTTCTAGGGGTGACACAAGGTATGGATTTGTTCTACTTTGTCTTCACTGCCTGCCAGTCTTTGTCTGTTTTCAGTCCTTACAGGGATAGTGGATATGCACAATTTCACATGTTCCACCACAGCTGAATTTTCCATACAAATCCCCACTTTAGAGCTCTCCTGTGCTCTCAAAAATGAGAAATCATGTTCTTGCCAATTTAACCCCAGTTTAACTCATCACAATCTGAGTTTTAGAGAATTAATAAATCCCAGTGCATGTTTCTTGGGAAGGAATTCTGGTCTGCTTTCAAGGCAATGATGCAATCTCACTAATGGAGTGAGAATAACTTTTCCTTCAGTCCCCGCCTTCGGATGCACATTAGTTATACAGAACAAGTGAAATACCCTCAAGAACACCAACAGAAGGACAGTAATTTTCTTTTTCTCATTTTCCCACCATTTCTAAATCCTCCCTGTTCTTTCCTTCGGCTTTTAAAACAGCAATACTGCTTCACTTTCAAACTTAAATCCTTCCATCAGACCTCTTCTGCAGGATACATGCCCATGTTCTCTCTGCCTGCTGCACTAGAAATAACGGTGTGTTCGTGGCAGCAGCAGCCGAGGGGGACCAGCCGACAGGACTGGCTGAACGAGCAGGGTGAGGAGCACCAAACCAGCACTGTTGCACTGCTACCTGAGAAGTGACCCAAGCATCCGTCTCTCTCATTTTAAACCCTTTGCTTCGCCTCCAAACAAGTGTGCAGTTAACATCTCTCCTGCAGCACAGCCTTTCTAACAAGTAGTTACACCTGCAGAGTGTTTCAAAGTTTACCAAGTTTGCTCTTCCACTCTCTTGGCCATGTTCTTCCCAGTGCCCTTGTTTTCCCTCCCCTCCCAATAAGAGGCAATTCAACACAGGCCTCCTAAGATTGCATCCAGACTGTCATAGACCTTCCAAGATCCATGGGCAATCCATTTTCAGACAAACTGACTTTATTTTTTAAAATGGAAATTCTTGTTCTAGAGCTACTCAAAAACTTAAGGCAGTGGTTGTATGGGAAAGTAGGTAACTTGTAGTCACTTTGATTAGGGAAGCAGTTCATCAGCAGTGCTTTGCACTATCTTGGTTTTTTGGGGTTTTTTTTGTGGTCTGAACATGCTTGTTAAACTTCTGTAATTCACTATTAGATCTAGAAAACTATTTTGTAAATGCATAAGCACTACATGACACCTCTTCCTATGTGATGTGGGTTGTTATTAGAGCCTTTGTTGGGTGACTCTGTTTTCTTTACTGTTTCTTAATCTGATCTTTGGACTGGCTCTGACTTTAGGATAAAAATTCACAGTTGAAACTCATTTAGAAACTAAAAGTAACTTCATAGTTAATTTTGTATAAAATGCTGCCTGTAGTATCTTTTGAAGTAGAGTGTTCTGGGGCTAGCCTAAACCAGCTTTTAAAGGGCCTAATCAGATTGTGCCTTAGCTAAGGCACAAATTTCCCTTTTAAATTGAAGTTTTAATTGACCTGGTTCAGGTCTGTGTGTAGATGACTACAAAGTAAGTACAAGACAGGATGTCTACTACAGCTCTATGAATACCATCAATGGTAGTTTGGCTTACATGAGAATAGATTTTGAAAAGCATGTCTGATTTTTACTTTTAATCCCCTTATATATTGCTTTGTCTCTTTACATGCCCATCCTTAAGAGAAAAAATAAAAGGCCTTTGCATGAGGTAACAAAGCTGGACAGTCAGCATGCCTTGGAGAGGCCACTGGGTTGCACCCCAAAGCTCATTAGAGTTCAAGTAATACGAAATTAATTGAAATAGAAAATACATTCCAAAACGCTGAGATGGAAGGAGTTGTTTAGGCTGAGTTATGGGGACAGCTTCATCTGGTGGGTGAGTGCTACCAACAAAAATGCTCACAACATGCGGTTCTACAGGGAGGAAATCCATGTTGGTGTTTGTACCTGTCCTGTCATTGCATTGGATGGTTAGGTTAGTGAATAAGTGCATTTCCATGACATTAGAGCTCATGAAAACCATAACTGAATGTCTGGTGATTTGCTAGAAGTAGGCTTCAAAGTGAGTAGAATGAAAATTAGGATGACAATGGGACTTTCAATCTCACATTATGTGTCTCACTTTGGATAGGTCCCTGGGAACAGGTAATGCAAAATGCATCAGTGATAGATGAGCACTAAATAATCAAATTACTTTGCCCAACCTCTAAAACCTGAAATCTGCAAATCTAATTTCCTGTAGAATTTTTCACTATTGTTTACAGCTGTACTGTAAAGCATACATGGATGTACAACAAGAGAGTCATCTGGCCTTAAATGCAGTTGATTGTTTGGCTCGGGAGTGTAATAAAACTGTCAGCCAAACTCTGCCATTGAACACCAAGTTATCTATACTCATGATAGGAGCTTGTCAGCGATTTCCAGGAAAAATTCCTGGAGGCCTAATAATTGTAAAAATGCTGAAAGAGAATGTTCACCCTCATTATGAGTCAGAAATGGGTTGTGTATTAGCGGGCTACAGTCAAACTACGTGTGCATGAACTGCACAGAACTGCCCCTCTGCTGTGCATACTGCTTGTCTTGCCATCCCATCCCATCCCTTGCCATCCCATCCCATCCCATCCCATCCCATCCCATCCCATCCCATCCCATCCCATCCCATCCCATTCCATCCCTTTTGTGGATCTAGTCCTTGGAAGTGTGAGCCTTGTTTGCAAAAGTGATTTAAATGATCAAGTGCCTAGGAGTACCCCAAACCACTAGGAGAAATATTTCTTGTCCTGAGACCTTAGGAGTATCTGCAGCAAATCTTCATCAGGAGAGGTAAGAGTATTCCCTAGAGCTTAGTCCCAGCAAAGGGGGCAACAGGCACTCAAGATATCAGACAAGAAAATCTGAATTTATTTATTTGTACTTGTTTTCTTTTTGTCTATGTCTGACTGCCTCTCAAAAATTTAAGGGCATCATTTAGAAAGATTTTAGAAGTACCAGTGTTAGAAGTACCAGTTAACAGTCATTGCTGTTTTCACATGTTTCTCAACGAATCCTCAAAACCTCTTCATACTATTCACTCAGCCTCTGAAAACAAGATTTTAAACTTGACCAAAGAGCTTATGAAGGAAGCAAATGCCTTCAAAAGAGGCTGAGCCCGGAAGTGTCAGCTGTGACTCATTAGTGTCGTAGAGACACATAATCCAGCTGACGAGGACAGGGAAAGTTTCCATAACAGAAACAGTACTAAAATGAGATGGAAGAGTTGTCATCATTGTTTGAAATGATGTGGGTTTGAAAGAGACACAACCAGCCCCTAAGCTGATCACTATTATTTTCTAGACCCATTGCAGCGCTCGAGGTATTGTGCGACTCACAAAGCCCCTCAGCCATCTCTTTCCCTTCAATTTTTCCATCCCTGTGGAATTTAAATAACTTGTTCTTCTCAGACAATAGATTTGTCCTTCCATCAATACTGTATTTATTATAAATGACATTTCTGCTTAAACAGAAGGGTCTTGATTCTAAAAGGGTAGCAGTCAAGTTTTCTTTACCAGATGTCGTGGGTTAGGAACGGTACTCCCCAATTTATTTCTCCCACTGAGATTCTCCAAACTGTGCACCACTGTCTCGCTTCCCCCTCTTCCCCTCCCCCTGGGATGGGGCTGGAGAGGAGAACCAGAGGCACAACAAGTAAAGATCATGGGTTGAGATAAGAGCAATTTACTGAAAACAGCAATGAGATAAGAAAACAAACAGTAACAGCAACAATATTAATGACAGAAGGTACAAGAAAAGAAATAAGAAATGTTGTTGCTCACCGTGGGAAACCCTGAAAATAGACAATATCCACCCAGACTCTCCCTCTGCTCTGCCTGCCTCACTTGCTCCACTGGAAGGAATCCCTTCTCCCCTAAGAGACTCCCTTCCCTCTCCCCTAGCGATGATGTGAGGTGGTATAGAACCCTGTGTCCTGGCTACCATAAAAAATTAACACTGTCCTGGCTGGAACCAGGACAGCAGACAAAGCAGAATTTCTTTTAAAGAATTAAACTAAACTTTGGATGTTTGCGCAACAGCCAGACTTGTATTGCTTGCATTCAGAGGAAACTCAGTAATTTCAGGAACAAAGGAGTTTAAATCTATCTGTCTATCTCTCTCTCTCTCTCTCTCTCTCTCTCTCTCTCTCTCTCTCTCTCTCTCTCTATCTATCTATCTATCTATCTTTCTAAATTGCAAAGGATTTTCTAACCACAGCAGGATGGCCACAGCCCTTAAGACTAGCTTTGGCTGCAGGAACAAGGCACAAAGTTTAGTGGCAAGCTCTTAAAGAACATACTCCTCAATCTGGAAGTGTTAATCTTACTTGAGATACACTGGTGAGTCAGCTGGGAGTTACTCCAAGGGGGTTTTAAGTGCTAATTGCACATATTCTCTTGATGTAGTTTCCAGCAAGGAAACAGTTGGAAATCTTTTGTCAAGTTGAGCATTGTGTTGAATTGAGTTAAAGTCAAGACAGTGTTTCAGTATCTCGGTGTTGGCTGATGCACAGGGATGGCAGTGTGTGCTTTACAGCCAGCAGCCCATGGTTCACGCCCCACAAGCTGTGGATCACCCATGTTTCTGTTTGAGACAAGCCCCAGCAGATTCAGGCTTGCAAGATTTCTTTGTATGGTTTGCAGTTCCAACCTGCTGAGTCCTGTTTGGGTGTTCAGGCTCATGTGAACTAGGAAGTGTCCAACTGATGTCAAAACAAAACAAAACAAAAAAATCATTTGGAATCTGACCCAAAGTTTACTGAAGCCAAGCCTAGAGCCTCATGTCTTCAAACAGCCTTTTGGTCAGGTATGTCTTCTGTAGCAAAACCTCCCCTGTGTGCCTGAATTCATTTCCCTCACCCAAGATGAGTAGGAAAGATCTTCCCAGGGCAGCCTCCTGAGCTGTGAAGAACTGCAGTAGATTTTCCCTTTTCTATTAATTTTGTGGTGACCAGCATCCTAGAGGAACATGTCAGAAACAACCTGTTAAAACAGGCTGAGGGCCACCTGAACACAGTGCTACCTGGAAGAGCAAGTTGAGAGCAAGACCCCAAAGTCTCCAGAACTGGGAGCAAAATGCTACCTGGACACAGGGCAAACATCACAGGAACAGACACCTTCACTAATAGGTGTGGGGTGAAGGTGCTGACTCCAGCTTTCAGTGGAGAATTGGAGCAATTGATGTGTTGACAATATGGAGGAGTGTTTGAAAAGGGGCCTAATGCTGCTCCTCCAAGGGGGATGGTGTAAAAGTTTAGGCACTTGGGACTAATCCTCATTTCTTAAGCCTTTTACTTTTAAGCATGCTTGTTGGTGAATGCTCTGAACTAGTCATCTTGGGAGAGGTTGGTATCTGTCCCACCTTCCCCTCCAACAGTGCAGCTCTGCCCTGCAGGCTGCGGTTGGGTTCTGCAATCTGGTGCTGTACGAAACACTCTGCTCCGAGGGTTTGCGGTGCAGCAACTTGAGCAATCCCAGCTATGTGCGACCTGTCATACGGCACGGTTCAGTACAGCTGTGAATGTTCTCCTGCATCATGCAAAATGGGCTAGATCTGCCACCAGAATTCAGGGTCCTCAGGCTCGCTGATGCTGAGGGGAAATTCTTGGGGGGTAAACGTATTACATGAGGAAAAGCTTTTTGCCTCCAGCAGTACTTCAAAGACATTTTTCATGTATTTAATATGCTGCCAGGATACATGGGAACACCTGTTATATATATCAAACGGAGGAGCTTTCTCCAGAAATGGGATTTTTCTCTACTGCCTTTTTTAGTTTGTCTCTAAATAAAATCATTCTTTTTGTACCTACATGTCTACTTTTGAGAGACTGATTATACTACACTGGAGAAGAGATTTGAACGAAACTGTATATTAATTTGCTCCTTGCTGTTTAAAATTACAGATTAATTCAACCAAATATGATTATAGGAGAGCAGTGAGTATTTCTGTATAGTTTTTGTCAGTTGATTATGAAGCGTTAATGTTTGTTGCCTTGCTCGTCTCCGATCTGCAAAGAGAAGGTTAGGAAATATCTTTGGTCTCATCTTTCCTGTTATGATAAATAACTGATCTGTGGTCAGAGCTGTAAAGTTCATAACCTACCCAGAAAAAACTTAGGAACAAGCCACTGCTTCTGCAACATTATGTAAAGTGGAAAACCTATTTTCCTGGGGAGGGGTGCTGCTTAAAGATGATTTCACAAAAGAGGAAGTTCTTGCTGTTTATCCTGCTTGATCCAAATGTGCAACATTTCCTGTGGCCAGATCTGCAGTAAAATCAAAGGGGGTAGCCATTTTCTGTGGTCTATTGCTTCCTATAGCATACCCTTATGAGAGAGGAAGAAAACTACCATTTGTTATAAAACTACCCCAACCTTCCTTTCCTGATTAATCAATTTAAAAGAATGATGCATTGGCAATAACCCCACGATGTCCAACTGATAATCTGTTTTTCACATCTCTCTGGCAGAACCACTGTCTATGTTAAGGTGACAGAAAGCAGTTTTACGTATTTTGCAAGATGGAATTTATCCTCAAGACTTTGCAAACACAGAGGGTAGACAGCTGATAAAATCTCTGCTTGCAGTAGGTCATCAAGTGTTTGATTGTGTAAAATAGCTAAATCTTGGGGTTTAGAAAATCAACGTGACAACTTAGAAATTAAGACCCTAGTTAATAATCAACACGTATGACCAAACCGTGCAGTTCTGACACAGGATTACCATCTCCATTGAACTTGGGAATTTTTGCATGTTCAGGTACTGTGTTGCCTTAATTTCTGTGCATTTCAGTTGTTCTGGAAGGCTCTTGGAGACTCTGTGGTAGGCAGTTTATAAAAACAGAGCATGAAAGAAAGCCAGCCAGCCAGACTTGAGGCCTTCCATCGCATGCAGACAGACACAAATGCCAGCATGCCACTGGCAGAGGTTGTGTCATCCCTGGCCAAAGGTTAGTGCATTGACTAACACTGAGAACATTCTCAGGCCCGAGAGTACACACATTCCTCATCCAGACTGCTGGAGGGACTTCATTTAGCTGCACACAAATATTTGCCAGTTACTTAGAGAAAGTCTGCGGCAGATGAAGAAGGCTGCACAGTCTTTCAGGAGTGCACACAGCACTACCACACCCACACAAAGTTATATTAAGAAAATTAGTTAGGTTACAAGGTCAAACAGTTAGCAGATAGCAAATGCCATAATTAAGATTAGCTGCACGACTTTGTTTCAAGTGCCCAGTGTATCTGAACAGAATTACAGTGTTTAATTGCAGCCTATGCAATTTTTCTGTGATGGCTCCAACCTGGGTTAAGTAGTATTTGACAAGCCTGGAAAATGCAGAGTGCTGTCTAAATGGACACTGGAACACCTCTACTGAGTGTTCCAAGGAAACAAACCGTGCTCAGTGCAGCAGAGAGCTGGCTTTCTCCTTTGTTTAGGACTGAGGTAGCTGCCTGATGAGGAGGAGTTTCTTTAAGTGTATGTGTGTGCACCCACAGCCATGTGCAGGGAATGCAGTTCTTCCCGTTTTCTTAGGCACTGAGGTAACTATTACTCCTGGATCCTGAGGTCTGGTGACTGGCACCCCGTAAGTACTGAAATGATTGACGAAACCATTTGCCAGCCAGAGTTCTGGGTGGGTAACACAGGAGACAGAGGCAGGATTCCTGGATTCTATTTGAGTCTGACTCAGTGTGTGATCTTCAACAGCAAATGTAAGTCAGATCAGGGCATGCTCTGATCTGTCACAGAAGGCAGTTACGGGATTAATGAATGTTTGTCAAAGCTGATTTAGTCAATACTGCAAAACACAGGCACAAGTAACTCTGGAGTGTTGGGTCCCGTTTTACCAGGGACAGGCTGACAGAATTAACAAGGAATTAACAAGCAGTGCAAGTCAATGCTGTTATTAGTCTACTGAGAATATTTGTTCCTTCTCAGTACAGGGCTTTTGACAGTGTTTTCTGCCCTCCCTATCACTTAATTGGCCACTGCCATCCATAGTTGCCTGAAATCATTCATGGAACCCACATACCATTTCAGCTGCATCCTTCAGAGTTCCCCTATCCTTGCACTGGGTCTGCATCCCTGCTCCACATCTCACACAGCATAGGACAGACCCAAATAATCCGAGGACAGAAATATATGCACATGCACCAGCTACTTTGCACTAGTTCCAATTCCTTTGGGACAGGTCAGATTTACTTTTCATGCTCTGAAGAGCTTACAGGACTTGAACCACATTTCTGACATTTCCTGGGGCATCAGACTGGCTGCCGCTGTGCAGAACAATGGGGTAATCAGCGCGGGCACAGTGGGGCTGTCTGATCCGCTGGCAAGAGTGGCTGCTGCATGTGGTCACTGATTCTTTGCGAGAGCACCAGACATGCAGAGCAGCCCCGCACTGGGAGCCGCCTCAGAGCTCCTCCAGGCAGCGGTCCTGCAGCAGCCAGGGGAAGGTAACAGATCCCCAAGAGTTCCAAGGAGGAAAAATAAAAGAAAATGTTCTTTATAGGATACTGGCAATGGGAAGAGTCCGAAAGACATGATTTAGTGATGAAATGAGCGTGCAGAGCATCCTATAGTTGGCTCCAAAAATCCAGGTGTCAACTTCCTGCCCAGAAATCAAAAATCTCATTCTGGAAATGTCATAATGCTGAAAGCCAGCATCCCAAATCTGAGACAACTGAAAAGTGATTATGTTTTGCAAATTATCAAAGAAAAATGCATTTGCATTTCATTGAGATATTGATTCTTTATATTTTAAAATATCTCTTATATAACTTCCCCCTCTACCCCCCTTTGGTAAAAAGTTTTCAAATAAAAATAAAACATTTAATTCCCAAAATGTTAGCATGCAAGTTTTGAAGTATTAAGACATTGAAATATGTTAGAAGTCATGAAAAGTTATGTAATGTATTCTTACGATCAAAACTAGTCCAGAACTTAGTCTGGTATCCATACAAATCACAGTAAAACTGAGACGTTTCTGGGTGCTGTTTCGCTGTCTTCCTCCCTCGCTGTTTTTGTTGAAAAGCTGTTTACCACAATAATTTTGGTACCTATTTTACAGTAGCTAACTTATCAGTTGGAAGTTAGTCAGAGATTAGGAAACATTGTGAAGTTATCAAAAAACTGGCATGTTAGGATGAAATCAGTTATCTTTAGCCTCGCAGGATAGAAAGAGGAAATGTAATTGCAAAACTGAACTGTGTTTTAAAGTCATTTTCACTTAGAAAGCCCTTCGGATAATTCTGTAATTAACATGAGACATGCAATGGAGGGAAGAATACCTGACACAAGAGGAACTTGGTGCATGTTTTCATTCACAAGTGGGATTTGGCTGCCATGGCAGAGCAATCTGCTGAAACAAACACTCCTGTGAGTAACAAGCCGTAGTTTGCAGCATCTCAGGGCAGCAGACACCTGGACCTTGGCTCAGTGGCACGGCTCAAACAGCTGCTTGTGCTCGTCACTGAATAGCACACGTGGTGGGGCAGGAGCAAGCTGAAGGCACCGAGTGCTAAGCGAGACTTACTCCAGTCAGGCAGCTGACTGCTTTTGCCTGATTCTCAAAATACCTTTCAGCACAATTACTGCTGCAGTCAGATCACTGAATTCAAACCAGCTCGTTTTATCACACGTGTTGATGTTTATATAGTACCTGTCATCACTCACTTAAATGGATAAGAATATGGATAGAGATTAATTCCTGCTCTGCATTTTGTCTTGAAATATAAACAGGTTTTTTAACTACTAATTCCTGAAGTGTGACACTGACACTTTGTTAAAGATCTACCTAAGTTGTAACAATAGTTACTAGTGTTTAGTTCAGGATTGATTTTCTCCATCATTATTTATGCAATGAGCGGTGTTTCGGTGATTTCAACTCTGCTGAGGAAATTCAATTCAGAATTCAAGTGTTCAAAATCCAGGTTCTAATGCTGAATTGTGTACATAAAAGATCACAAAAGATGGGTTCCTGATTCTTGAACAAGGTAAGAAAACCACACTGGATTTCTTTTGTCAGTTAAGAGTAGTTTTTCAGAAATTGGCTGCCTATGGTTTTTGAGTAAAAATCTACTGTTCAGTTAAATTGTTGTGGGGAAATTTCTGTCTTTGTAGAAAACATATCATTATTGGGGGAGAGGGGGGAAGAGGAAGTCTGTAAATGAAAAGTAATTATTTTGCCTGAAGGATGATGAAAATAATTTTCAATCTTACTACCCATAATATGAACTTGGACTAAAGGATGCGCTAATGGATATGAGATGAAGACTGAGCAGTTCTGGGAAGGGGACAGTTTAGTAGCACCACCATGAGCAAGAGATGATACATGAGGTTGTATCATACCAATGTAGAGGCCGAGATTTCTGGAGCCAGATGCCTTAATAAAGGCTTCTGATCCCTGGGCTGTGAAGAAGGTGTATAAATGCCCAGTTCAGGCTCCAGATCATCACCCTAAACCCACAGATTTGGGATTGAGAGCTGCAGTTGTAAACAGGAAGCCAGAGAGTCAGAGCCATCCTTTTGAGCCATGTCTGGACAATGCCCCTGTCTTCCACCTCCTGGAGGAGATAGAAAAGTGTTGGTGGGTAAAACCATCAAGTCTTTCTTCCAGCATCTGCAGTCAGCTGTGTCTTCTAATCCTACTCACAAGTGAGATGAATTTTTTCTTCCCCCTTTTCTTTCTTGAATCCTTTTCCAGCTCTCATTCTCTCATGACCAGAAGTTTTCTTCAATTTCTAGCCTGAATGTATTAATGGATATTTTATATCTGGATTTACTTAGATCTCTTTTAGTTTTGACAACTCTTGTAGTATCTCCCCATCAGAGTACCAACAGGGAGCAGTAGCTTTAATTTAGCTATTGGAAAAGTAAAAAAAAAAAGAAAAAAGAAGACTGTGCTGGGAAAAGAGAATATAATTCAAAATCAGGCCATTTTCTCCTCCTCACCACTAAGCTTCAGCCATTTGCAAAGTGCCATCAGCTCTGCTAGCTACACCTTCTCCAGCTCTGTAGCAGTATGGGGGATCCAGGTTTGCTGAGGAGGTGATAATTCCTGCTTGTGAAAAACTCCACTGTAAGGAGGGGGCACTCTCAAATAGCCTCCTCTTAAACAACTTGTATCAATAAATCCCAACCAGCAAATGCCAACTGCATCCCACTGTGACCACATTTGCTCCCGCTGGAGTGCTGCACGTGCTGCCAGAGCTCTCAGTGGAGGGGCAGTGTTTGCTGCTGCATCATCAGCTGTCCTTCCGGAGCGCTTCACCAGCACATCCTCTCCTTCAAACACTGACGAGGGGTGCTTCAAACTTAACAGAAACCAGATGTTGTGTGTTCCTCGTATAATTGCACAGCTGAAAAGAGGTTAAAAAGTGGCCAGAGAGCACCGAGCAGCAACCAGGGGAAAGCATCTCTCAAACCTCTGCAGACCGCACTGGATGTGGCCACTCAGTGCCGTGGATTTCGGCATTTGGGAGAAGTTAACCCCCATTCTGGCTCAGCTGTGGATCTCCTGAGTGATCTGTAGAGTATGCCCCTACGAGACGGGACTTGACTCCCCGGCTGAGCCGCGCAGGCCCCGCTCCTGTTTGCCCAGCTGGCCACGGCTGGCGCGGCGCCCGGGCGGCACATGAGCAGCCCTGGTGCCCGGGGCACACCTTACGTGGCACAGTAAAGGTATGAGCTTTGGCCATGGCTAGTTCTGCGAACAAATCCCTCCTGGTGTTCTGCTCACACCTAACCTTTGTGTTCTCAGTTCGGGCATTCACGTGTACGTTCCGCGGGACAAAGTTTGTAAACGGGCAAATGGTTGCAGCGCTTGTGTCAGATCTCCCATTTGGGTGTGTGTGACTGTGCAGCCAAAGCAATGGCTTGTCACCGATGACCACTGCCGGCAGCATCATTAATGATCTAACATTATTGGGGAAACAGGATTTTTGATCCCAAGATTTTTATTCTCCCAAAGATCAGAATTTCAAGAACAGGAATGGTTATTCAGCGTTTGATATTTAGCCAGGCCAGTTGAATTTTCACTAAAGAAATAAATCCAGCTAACACTAAGCAGGGATACTTTTAAAACGTAGCCAGATAACTCAAAACCCTTACCAGTCCTGAAGTACAGATAATTTATGATTTGAAACCTCATGCTATCACCACAGGACCCAGGGAAGTAGTTCAAGGGATACATCATATTTCTTGTTAGAAGCAGTATAAAATGACTGTCTCCTCTAATGACGTTCTGATGTTTGTTACCCATCCAGTTAATTCCATTAAATCTTTGCTTGAACTTGTTGACAAAGTTGCTTCAATGTCTTCCTGTAATACTGATTGGACAAAGTCAGGCCTTATGCTAGTGAATAGTCTTTGTTCACTGCTAGTAATTAACTATTTAATTCTTAACTGGAAGCCTTAGGGTTTCACGCCCTCAAGGTATATGCTCAGTGCAACTGCTAAATTTGAAGGTTTAAATTCCCAGAATTATCAGGGAAATGTCAGCAGATTGATTTCCTTTAAATTTATCTTGGTAGGGGAGACTGGCAACTAATAAGATTATTATTGTTCCAAAAAACAATTATGTATTGAACATGCTGCCAGTTGCTATAAATCCTGGAACTTTTCAAGAGATGGCTCCATTACTAGCAATGTTTTTGTGGAAAAATGAGAACCACAACATTGGCATTAGCAAAATCCTGGAAATTGATAAAAGCGAGCTTTTGTTTGGAGGCAGAGTATCATTTTGATTCTCACCTCCTGAAACTGAAAGGGGCCCTGTGTGGTTTCACCCAGAGGAAGCTCAAGCCCAGCCTTGTTTATTAAAAATTTGAGCTACAATGTTATCTCCCCTGAAGAATCAGGTTCCACGCTGGCATGATTCACCCCAGATGGAGCCAAAGGGCTTGCTGCTGGCCTGACTGGGTGTAACTCCGTTTTTGATGACATAGGCAGGGAGTGAATCTGCCCCTGTCTTCCAGAGTTTCACATCCATGAGGATATAACATGTACAAATATGTCTCAGCTGCCAGCAGCAGCCCTGGAAGCAGAGCTGAGCATCTGGGGTGTCCCACGGGCACGAAGAGGAGGGGCTGAGCAAAGGGCACAGACCAGCTCTGGGTCTTGCATCTCGCTCCCCACCTCTCTTCTCTGCTGTCAAGAAGCCACTCTTCCTGCCTGTGGTCGTTGCAGAAATGCTTTCTAGAAAGGTGTTTTGGGGGACAGTCAGGAATAGTAATTAGAGAAAAATTAATTGCGCTCCAAGAATACGTGAAGTGCATTGCCAGTCCCTGGACACGCCTGTGACAGGACTGTCCTTGAAGCTCATGAGCTATGAGAAGTCTCTGCATTTTCCTGTTGCCTCACATATACACCGCATTAATTCTGAGCATGTCCTCCCACAGGCAAAAATTCTCTTTTACTTCCATGTGAGTAAGAATGCTCAGAATACAGGAAAATAAAAAACAAAGCAAAACAATAAATATTCTAACAAGCCTGTTAAAACTGTGAAAAGAAATCCAAAATAGCAGAATAGTTACTCCATAAAATTCCTGGCATCTCTGGGATGACCTCATGCTTTTGTGTGCTGCAAGGGCCTACATCACTCGCTTCTGGTTATGCCTCTCAGGGTAACCTGGTTTTCTCATAACCAGTTCCAGATCAGAGAAAAATCCTGGCTCCATTTAAGTGAATGGGAATTTTGCTACACACAGAATCTTATCCCCTGATTTTCAAACAGGAGGAGATGAAAATTTGGCTCTTCGCTCTCCCTTGGGATTCTTGAATTAGTGGTTCAACTTCCAAAAGCTCTAACACCCACTGATTTCAATAGGAGCTGCTGGAGCTCTGTGAAAAAAAGGCTCTTCATTTCCAACACTAAATATGGATGGTGGAATCTTAAAATCAGGCTCCTATTTTTGAAAATCTTGGCCCAAACCTTTATTAATACCACACTAGCATGTGTCCTGCATCTATTAGGAAACATAACATCATTCAAATCCACATCTGCTGTATTCTCTAAACGTGGGAAACAAAAATGGTTTTTTAATCAGATTTAGATGAAAAGCTGTCTCCAAAATAATAAGACAGTTAGTGATAGTCCATAACTGTCTATTACCTAACTGACCAACTAATTTGCCATTAGTTAAAATATTCCCAAAGAGCACATAGGACAAGTGGTATGTGTATATACTGTTCCCAGAGAGCTCTGGTAATTGGAGTAATTTCAGCAATTTCCAATTTTACAGGAAGTAACTGATCACAAGTTGTCACCTAAAGTAATTCTTAGTGACAGTATTGTACGTTTGAAACATTTTCTACTGTGCCAATACCACAGACTAGCTGTGCAGATACAAATGCCTGCATCCGAAAAAAAAAAAAAAATGGAAAAAGACGAATGAGACTTTTATATGTTAATTAAATCAGCATTTAGTCAGTGATATAATTTCGGGATATAATTTCACCAACCAACAAAATAGGGCTGGCTCTGATCTGAATTTGAATGGGTAACCTGTTGGTGTAATGCAGACGCTGGGAGAAGTGGTATTACTAGTTCTGTAGGTGACCTGAGTCAATAGCCCCACACTGCTTTGACATTGCATTGGGCTGTTGAGGGTACTGCCTGTATTTTTAATAAAAACTATGGGACATTTTGCAGAAGAATTAGTCCAGATGTTTTAGCTGGATTTCAATTTGGCTATCCTCTGCTTATCTCTCTAGAAACAGCAAGAGTTAGGGTTGCAAAATATTTTCCATTACAATCCTTGCTTTTAGCAGGCTTATAATTTCCTGAACTGTGTAATTCTGATTGCTGAAACTTCTCGAGTTCAGCTTCTGTTGTGCAGTGGGGTACAGCAGTCTCTGTGCCATGGTTGAGCAAGATCTCTTCAGCCACTTCTGCATGTGGGAGGGGAACTTTTTACACATTCCCCAGCATAAATTGAACCACGAACTTGAATTGTTGTGAACAGAGCTCTGGTAAAAATCTTCCTCCCCCTAAAACGGCTGAAGTGTGAAGTTTAAAACCTGGCACAAACAAGACAGATGTGGGTAAATGATGATTAGAGCCAGCTCTTTGTACCTCTCATTTTATATTTGCACGGGCAGCAACCCCGTGGACATCACAGGAGCTGTTGGTAATACAAGGTGACTCTGAATTTAAAAGGACTATTAGGAGCCCAGAAAGGCAAAGGAGGCAGAAGCCACCTTCAGTTTCTGCTGCCTTGTAAGCGTGTCCTCTTAATAGTAATACTGCAAAGTAGTACCAGGACTCTGTCTCCTACATCCCTAGGAAGCAAGAGACAGGGGTAGTGAGAAGGAAACCACACAAAAGCCTGGTTGCATTGCTACATCAGCTTTCTGCATTTTATTACTGTAAGCAGGGTCTGGCTCCTCATCTGCTTTTCGTCAAGGCTGAACCCTGTGGTACCCTTGTATGTTTGGGCCGTTTAAGGCTACCATAATAAAAACAATAATAAATAACAAATAAGCAACTGGAGTCTAAAGCTGCAGGATGGATTCCTTCCAGATCCTAATGGAGTGAGTGGTACAGTCCCAGTGGAGCAGCAGAGCCCTGGCTGCCAGTCCAAAAGGCCAGACGTGTCTGCAGGACCATCGTGGGGCACAGTGAAGCACACCACGCTGCCGTGTGGGTCCTGCTCGGCAACAGGGGCTCAAATCAGGATCACTGCTCAGAGCCAGCTGCCCCACCACACTTCGTGCCCCCACTTCCTACCCATATTAAAGAGATTTTGTCTCCTTGAGCTTTTTTCATAGAGCTTTCTTTCATAACACTTGAACTTCTTTCATTTTCCACCTTGTCCCTGGCTTGCAGTAAACTCCCAGTGTTGCTGAGGGCATCCCTTTCCATATGCTCAGTGGCTCCTACACATTTCCAACATTTAATTGTTGTGGTATGATGCAGAGAGGAAGCATTTACAGGGCACTGAATTTCCCTTCTGTTTTGTTGTGAATCACATTTCAGAGCAGTGTGGCACTGTTCGAAGATCACTGTGACAACAGTCCTTGCACTGAGGTGTTGGATTTGTCTGTGTTTCAGAAATGAGATCGGCTCAGCTCAGAGGCTGTTTTTACCAGCACTGTAGCAAGGAGTACCCAAGCATGGCTCAGTCCTTGCCCTGGTGCTGTGTGTCAAACTGTGCTACAAGTCAAGCAGAGCTACAAGTGACCTAAATGAAGAGAGACCTGAAGGGTACTTGACAGACTCTTCCTTTGCTGTTCAGCCATGGTCAACAGTGTGTAGTCTACAAAATTTGGAAGATATTTGACAGGTTGAAAAACTGAAAACCAGAGGCCACACCTTTAATGCCAGTGCAGAAACGTGTGTCTGGTTACCCCTGTCTGGGAAGCTAATTCACAGAGAGCTGAAAGTATTTGGCAAAGAAACACATTTTGCCTTGGGCTTGATTTGGGAAGGGAAAAAAGGTAATATTTCCAGTTTTTTAATCGGTCTTTGGCAGCCATGGAGCACTGCCTTACAGGATTACTATGATTATAGACTGCAGCATGCACTGCAAATGAGGACTTTTGAATACCTGCCCAGTGCCTGGTTGGTGGGGCTGGTGAGGACGAGCACTGTGCTGAGCTCAGGAAGAAGTGAGTGCCACGTTTGTCTCCCAGTTTTTTCAGCTATAAAACAGATCTGCTCGCATCACTATGTACCTTAGTAATGTGCTATCCATTATGTGACATCGTCTTTTAGATCCTGTTACCCAATTTCCCACTGGTAATAGCAAGAGTGAATAAAGAGGATGAGGGATTTTTAATATATCCAGATGGGAATAAACATGGCCTGTGTGAAAGATGGCTTTTCAACTTCTTCCTACTTTAGCAAGGCTGATTCCTTTTCTCACCTTTTTCCCTTTTATAGGGAAGTTACTAATGGCTTTCTGCTGATAGAGCACTAATGAAGATAATTCTATTAGGATTCAATTACTTATAAACAGTTTCACACACACTTTTAAAATTCATTGTTTAGTACCGTACACAGATTATCCTATTTTAGGATTCCTGAGCAGCAGGACTTTGGCACTCAACCACTAGTTTTTGAAAGGAGACTCCAGCTGATGCAACCCAAGATGGTTTGCATGTTCTGGCTGTACAATGCCTATAAAGAAATCTGGGAGGCTGGGCAGGCATTCTCACAGGGCTTTGAACTGATTCCCTGGTGAAAAGAACTTGGGCACCCAGGCCCCATGGGTGTCCTGAATACTGTCCCCTTAACGTGCCCTCAATGAACACTACGTGTCAATGAAGGGCCCAGCATCTCCCAGAGACTCCCAAGGAGAACTTGTGCAGGGGAAAATGCAAGTGAGAGGAGTCTGACACGTAAAACCAGAAGAGGTTATGAAATGTAGTTTAGGGCCTACGAAGGGTTTCCTCACCGAGGAACCCCAAAGCAGCTTGATGCAGTAGCGTAATCGTAACAGTTGATTGGCCCCAAGCCACAGCTCTATGCTGTTGCAATGTGCATTTTCTGCTGTTGGGACATGCCATGATAGGAAGCTCTGACACAGCCACCAAGTAACAGCAGCACACCCATATCAGGTCCTGCCCGGTTTTGAATGCGGGGTAAAAATGGCTGGGAACAGAACTGGGGCACAGAATTGCCATAAGATGCAGAAGAACAGGGGCCCAGGGTGAGTGGGACCATGGCTTAGCAGAAGAGATTTTCCTTGCTGAAAACAATAATAATGGAATATGAGTAAGATTCGGTTCAGAGACACACATTGTGTCCACCAGGCGCTCGCAGATGAAGCGCACATTCGTGTGCCACATGCCAAATTCATCACTATTTCAAAGCCATTTCACCATTGTTTCTATTATAGCCCATTGAAATAGGTTTAGAAGAGAATTATGTGTGGCATATTCATTCTTAAAATGACCCGGGGAAAGAAGAGCATTGACACATTAAAGTGAGAATATAAAGAGTGCTATGAACTCTAGGTGAGTTGGAGGGCAGCGTGGATTCCTCTTGCAATTCCTTAACCCAACACTGGTAGAAGCAGTGCCAAATCTCATTTTTAGATATTTTTTTTCTGGGAGGATAATTGCTAAAGTTAGTATACCACTGAGATAGGCAACATTTCGCCTTTTGAGCAGCACATTCTGCTTGTTTGTACTAGAACTCCGGAATTAATATGTCCTACTGCTTGTGGGCTATAGTACCATGTGTTGATGGTTGCATCCAGCCTTTGATAAAAATATCAAAATGTTTCAAAAAACACAGTTAACTTCTAGCTCACCTCACTTTTATTACACTCCATGCAAGAGACCAATTTAAACGCATTAGGGGATATCAGGAAAGATATGAGAGCTCAAATTTACAGCCTAGCCTGACTTCCATTTTGTGGTCACCCCAAATCCTGGGTGCAAAAGCTTTGTACCTAAGATGGAGATTAGTGTCAGTAAAGTTGCTGTAAAGATGCAGAAATGAATAATCTCATCTCTAGAAATAAGGACTGAAACATATTTAGGAACAATGCCTCTGTATGCCTTCTACATATTTGGTGAACACTGGACTACCAGACTGTTAATCGGGGATGGTTCTGGAGCAGTTGATTTACTTAAAGCATGACACTTCCTAATGCAATGCAGATCTCTTCTAAGGCATGTGATGTTTTCCAGAGCTGTTGAACTGCTGTAATTTCTCAATTAAATCAGAGAGATGCCGGACCCAAAATTAATTTCCAGCACTATATAGACATATCTTAATACAGGGTTTAATTAATGCTGAAATTAATCACCAAGTGCTTTGTGTTTTTGTTAACCTCTCTGTACCACTCTTCGATAGCCGGACGGGAAGTGTTTGACTTTGTTTCTCGGCAATACTGTGTATTCAGTTTTTATTGTCTGTGATAAAAGCAGTTCAGCCTCATTATTATCCCAGGATTTGGGTGACAGTAGAGAATGCATCACAGCAAAGCTAAAGCCTAGCTGAGAGCAATTTTACTATTACAGGCACAATTATGGTCCATTACAAATTCCAGGAATGAGCACAACCATAACTTTAATAGGTGACTATGTTGCAGCAGCATGAAAAGAAAAATGGCATCCCTCCCTCAGCACAGAAGAACAAAGAAATAAATAAAAGACTTTTGGTTGCATGCTCTGTATTAAACCCAGGCAGTCCCGGAGGCATTTGGCTCTCCAGTGGAAAGCAGCCCTGGCTCCTCCGTCTGTAGCAGTTTCACTTGATTTAGGAGACTGTTTCAGGCCCTTGTCCCGCCCAGTTAGGCACCTGCACAGAATGCAGTTAGTTCCAGTGAGTCTGCCCGGGGTCTCTGGGTCCTGTTCCCCACAGAAGTGCCGATGTACCAGGGTGGTGTCTGACCCTTTGCATCGACTCTTCTTGTCCAGAGAAAGGATGGGTGTTTGTGTGAACACTTAGACAATACTAGAGCAGGGATTGAACTGAACTTGAAAGGGATTTTTTTTTTTTTATATTGCTGTTTAAAAAGCTGCAACTCAAATTTACCTGAAGTTGTTTGCATCTACTTTCTTTCCACAGGTCAATTATTACTGCTTTAAAGAAAGCATTTTTTCAATAGAAGTGAAACTCAGACCAAGAGCCCATTTCAGGAAAGCACTTCCTTATCTAGATAGCACTAAAGTAAATTCCTAATTTTATGCAACTGCCCAAATGCTATTGACTTTCCATCTCTTGAGAGAATTGTTTAGGCAAGTGAATGAAAAAGAAAGAAATATGAAGTTTTTAAAAAAGACATCAATCAATTTACATCGCCTACAACCAAAGAACAGCACAAATGCTGAGGAAGGGATCAAGTCCTGAAACTTAAACTGATTTATTTTTTTCCCCAGCAAAACTATTGAATTTAAATAACCTCAAAGTTATGAGTAGTATAAAAAGTAGGGCCACAATACTGTTCCTGTTGCTTTTTTAGTATCTCTTCCTACCACACTCATGTGCGTAAAGAATACTGAGAGTGAAGGCTCTAGAAAAGCAGAGACTTCAGTGAACGCTCTTGAAGTCTCTAATACCTTACTTAATGAGGGTTCTCATTTTCTTGCAACTTCAGTAATTAATCCAGCTATGGTAGGAAAAGGGAAACTGTCTATACAGGTTCTAGACAACATAATTTCCATGCCTACCTTTTGTAACTTTTAAATTAATTTGTGTTCTTGAAGTAACAATATTAACATAATTTGTTGCAGAGATTTAATCATGGATGACAATTTAGCTGCCCAGACGTTTGTATTTGAATAACTGTATAAGGTTAACCCCTTAGGGTAGGATCTCCAAACATAACTGACTGGTTTCCCTTCCCAGGTGTCTGTCCTCCTGTCCTTTAGTTCCCTTTGTGATTGTTCAGCTCTCTGTTGAGTTTATGGCATTATGACCACATGAAATACAACATGGTGTATAACCAAGGAAGAAAACAGTGCAAGTGCCCGGAGTCATTACAGTAGACTTTCTCTGATCAAATGACACAAAGACATAAGTGGTGAATTTTGATTTGGTTTTAATTTAAAGTTACACCTCTTCAATGAATTTTGCACAAATGCATTGCAGGCACTCTGGCTGTTGTCAGCATTCATGCCTGTAAATGTAAATGTCAATGTCCAAGGCATAATTCAGTGGTGTTAATTCTTATTTCACTTCATGTGAAAAAGAAACAGGACAAGAGGTTAAGTGCCTTTTTTTATTTTTTTTTTTTAATTCTATGTCAATAATCCAACCAGTTTAAATGTATATTTATTCTATGTTTGAAATAATGCAAACTATTCAGAATGCTATGAGAGCTATGAAAAACACAGGGCTTGGAAAACTGGCAGTTTTTGTGGTTTTGGGGTTTTGAGTCAAGTTTCACAACCAATCAGCCCAGAATAATGTCCGGTAAAGGCATTTCTGCTTGTTAGTCTATTTATTTATTTACTTTGGCTTTGTGAGCCGAGGCAAGACACATTTGGAGGAAGGTCAGTGAAAACACTTCAGCTCTAAGGGTCTTATCCTGCAAAGCTGCTGCCATTGAGGAGGTGCTCAGCACCCCTCAGAGCAGTGGTGCTTGCCCAGGGGCAGCTGGAGCACAACCTGCCTGCTCCAGCAGCGTGAGCACTCACAGCCTTCCCGAGGAATTCGCACGGAAAGTAAGATCAATACTGGGTCCATTTGACTTTGGTTTGGCAGCCACCGGCTTCTGTGTGTCCCTTTCTCTGCTGGTGGCCCTGATCTCATCTGCCTCACTGGAGATCTACCCTTTGCTTCATACTGCATGTTTTCCAGCAGCCTTCCCACCCCGGCACCCAAGTGCCCTGGTGGCGACGCCTGAACTATTAACTAGACTTTGAAGGCAGTGGATGCAGTCTGTGCTTCCTTGTCCCCCTCTCCCCAGAATGTGCCAACATGTCACACAATATTTTGCTCATGGGTTCATGTCCCTGGGATGTTAAGATGACTCGAGTTCAGAAGGGGAGATCTCCCAGGGCGAATAGGTTTGCTCAGTGGTTTGTTCATCTCATTCTGGGGCCTTCCAACAGGAAAGGCTCCCACTGCTCAGCTGTCACTGGGGGGTTGCTGGAGGACAGCTCCAAAGGGACTTATGTGTTCCCTGGGGAACACAGGCAGTCCTGGGGCTCGGGGTTAGGTGTCCCACTAGTTGTCACCCTGTCTTATTCACGGTGATGCCAAAAGAGCCCATCCAGAGCCTCCTGGTGAGCCTTGCATGCAAATCAGGGGTGCTTTCCTCTGCAGCTTTTGTTTGTGTCCTTGGGTGTGACAGATGGGCAAATATCCACCTCCAGGAGGCCTCCGGAGGGGAATGAACAGTTCAGAAAAGTAAAGGCTGCTTCCCGATCCTGCGCAGCCCCTGCCCCACCGGTCAGGTACCCGCAGGCCTCCCTGCCGCTGTAGTCCCCGGGAACATCGCATCCCAGGGAAGATTTGGCGTTTTGTTGTGCCAGCCACCAGCCCTGCCATCAGAACTTGTGGCACATCAGTGGACCAAGGGGAACACGTGAGCACGGGGATCTGCCCGTGCCAAGGTGCCAAGCAGTCACCGTGGCTCTGGAAGATCCCAGAGGAGGAGCTGCGGCAATTTCCTGAGAGCACTGCCACCTTGTGTCAGTCCATCCCGCACTGAGGGAGTGTCACGTCCTGCCACGGACCAGCAGTGTGCTGCTTAGGAGAGAGAGATCAAGAGATCGTTCCACGGCCTGAGATAGCCGTGGGACACTGCTGGCTGTCCCCTCCAGCGGCATCTCTCTCACGACAGCAGCAGAAGCAGAGCCTGCCTGTGCAGCACTGAACACGACACTCCCTTGTGTGAGCCAAGGGCAGCAGGGCATAGCACAGGCTGGATGTCCGGACAGCGGAAGGAGCACGGAATATCAACAGCACTTCCACCTAATAGCTGATGGCTCTGTGCAATATGGGAAGGAGGAGCTTTTCGTTTTTCTTCTTTAACCTGAAAGGTCAACTCTAGTTCTCCCCATCCTTTCCTCTGTGCCCAAACAGATTGTTCGGAGCTGCATGCTTCCATCACGCACATTCTGCACTACATTAGTTTAATGGCACTGTCACTATGAATTGCAAACTTTCTCAGCTCCCCCCTGTGCTGGTGAAACATGGTAACATAAGGAACATCTGTTCTCTTACCCTTTGCTGGAAATGGGAAACATCATATTGCATTTTTGTTATTAGCCTTATTTGGATGCCAGTGGTTTTGTTTCTAAACACATCAAGGCAGCTGAATAACCTTAATTGAGTACTACAGAAAAAGCATGGTTTCATGCAAATGCAGCTGCCAGCATAATTATTAGGACAATACTAAACTTCTATTCCTGAGATCGGTTCCAGTTTCTTGGTTTTTATATTACTCCCTTGCTGCTGAATTTCATTATAAACATCTCCACACAAACCGATCTATAGTTAGGCAGTAAACAAGTTAAGTCCTTAATTTTTGACATTAAAAAGCCAAACAAACCTAATGATTACAATGTGCATTCGAGCTTTTATTTATACACAAAATTAATTATGCAGTTTTCACTAGGAATAACTACCACAGGTAAATCTCTGTCTGACATGACTTCAAACAGACTCCAAGATTTTTAGCACAATTTCATTAAAGACAACAGATTCCTGCAGCTCCTATGGAAGATGACAGTATGCATAAATGGAATTAATTAATAATTCCCAGATTTAATTATAATGGATTCATTGTTATTCCATGATCAACCACAGCATGCAATGGGCAATTAAGCAAAGCACACATATACAACTCTCTAGTCCACCCATTACGTAGAATCCCTTCTTTATCAAGCTTGAGGGCAACTCAGAGACCAAGAATACAGCAAGGGTACAAAAAGTGGCAGAATCTGCTCCAACAACTTTACTGATATCTTTTTGTGCTGCAAGGTACACCCATCCTTTGTGACACACACACTTTTAATGAGCCTTCTGGAAAATATTTCACTTTTATCTTATCTCTTTTACCAGCTTACTGGAGCATTCCAGAAAACTGCTAGCCAGGTGTGGCTTGCCCTGTTTTTGGTAGGTTTGCCTAGATTTGGAGAGGTCTTTGGTGAAACCTGAACATCAGACTTCTGGTGTGAAGGATGAGGAGGCTTTTTACTCCGCTGATTTAATTAGGTTTTATTTTCATTTAGACCCACAGCAGAGTTCAAGGCTGCTTTGGGTCGCCCATGAAGTATGTTTGGTCTAATTCCTAGGAGAGATGTGCTCATTGTCACAGAACAATTGTATCTAGTGTCACATTAGTAACAGTTTCTCTTTAAGAAAGGCAGACTGTAAAACCAATAATCCTGACCAGGTCAGGATTGTGTTGTATCAGCAGAAGTTTTGTGGGGAAGTTTGCACAGCACGTGCCTGCCCCGTCTGGCTCAGTCCATCGTCTTCACAACTAATAACATTTACTCCAAATTGAAAGAGGCGCAAAGTTCAGCGAGCCAGATTTAGTCTGGGGGTATCTCTGCTGAAGTCAGTGGAGCTGATAAACTTGGCCTGGTATTTGCTGTTGGAGAGTGAATATAAGAACAACACTTCAAGTGTTTATTTTCATTTTTAGAATCAAAGAACAAGGCAATTTGCAGCAAAGTGTTGCATTCAACTGCTCTCAGAGCACAAGTAACAAAGAATGCCAGAATCGGGTTTTGGTTTAATTAATAGTAGAAGTTTCCACCAGGTTTGTGCCTCCCCCAGAACCTTCTCTCTAAGAAACAGACTCCCTGGATACTGTAACTGGTCTGGTCATTTGAAGCTGGAAATCTGTACTGAAGGTACTCCATGGTATTGGGGGTATATATTTAGATTTGCTTTGTAAAACTCGTATTCCCCTAAAGCTTTATCCGCTGGTACTGTTGCGCATAGTGCAGTAGTATAGTTAATTGTCAGCTAATCAATTAAACACATGCTTAGACCCCAAAGCAGTCTTGCCTGTGCCTCTAGCAATTAAAAAAAAAAAAAAAAGCAAAACTGCCAGTGAATTTTCGTGAGTTGATATTAACCAGTTGCGCATGCTAGAGTCAAAGATTGGGAAAACAAAAAATGAGAGCCATGCTGAAGGGAAGATTGGTGTGGCAGAGTTTGTGCAGTGCTTTGCTTGACCTATTTTATTCTATTTTAACAAATGTGCATTAATAATTTTACAGTGGTTTATAGTTCAAGTACAGTGTTTGCTATGCAGTATTTGTGATTTGCTAGTAGTAAATAGTCCTGAATGCGTTATTGGTAGAGCCCAAGTTGAGAATTTGCCTTCCATGCAGGTCAGTGTGGTGTGTTCCTCATCATCACGTTTGGAGCTCTGAGGAAGAGAACACAGAACCAAGTCCTCTTGGATCTGAAGTCTGTGACCACCTGTTCTATGAATCAAAGAGGGAAACTTCAATGCCAACCAGGAACCCAGTGTCCTGAGATGCCAAATTGCCAAAGAATCGTGTTTTTTGAGTCTTTCCAGGGAGATTCCAGTCTTGGGGATGGATCTGAGACCCTTCCTCTCCCCTGACCAAGCCAGTTCCTGGAAATTTGCCTGGGCTGTGACCCATGTGCTTCCAGGCCAGCGTCACCACTTGCTGTACGTGACACCCGGGGTACCCTTGACTTCCCCAAGCCAGTCAGGGGTGACGAGAGTCTCACAGAGCAGCTCCCTGCAGGGTGGTGTCACGAGCTCCCCTCTCCTCTGCAGCCCAGAGCAGGGGTGCCAGGCTGAGATGCAGAGTGCCCCAGCAAGAGTCGCTGGCACAGCCAGCACGAGTTGCTCCATCACAGAGCGGGGAGAGAACAGGAAACAAGTGGTGACTAACAGTCCACATTCTTTGCTTTTGAGGCAGCAGAGCCATGCACAGCCCCTCACTCAGGGCAGGCTGCTCAGCACAGGCTAGTCCTTGGTGAAATTCATTGCATCTGGTGCTGTTCATTTCCTTTCAGTTTTTATCTAGTCTTTCTGGGCTTCCTGTTAGCACCTAACGCCATTTGGGACAGCACAGGGCCTGAACTGTGTGTTTGCTGTGCAGAAACCAGTAGGAGCTAGTGGTTACAGCACTGTGATTCAGCTAGCAAGTGTTTTGGTGCTTCCTGCCCATGCTTTTCCATGTTCTTGTTCTTCCAGGAGGTGCAGTGCCAAGGATGAAGAACTGGGGCACTGAGGGACCTCTGTGAAGTCTATGAAATGGATCTTGTGTTTCTGCCAGAAAAGAATAAGGGAAACAAGCAGCAAACACAAAAAAGCCATGTATAAAATGTGGATTGGACTTTTTCTTCTTATGTGTCTCCCCCTTTGGTTATCTTCTATTTGTACTGATATAACCACTCACTCGAATATTTTCAGCTTTTCTCAAGCCTGTGAACTTTTGTTTTTATAGGGTGAGCTTGTTTGCCAGGCAGGTTTTCCTCAAACTCTCCTGGTGCCAGTAATTAAGGGATTATTGTAATTACCTCACTGGTGCAGATATTGAGTATTAGTGCTTGGTCTGAATGTGCCCACTTTGATTTCCCTACAGTGACGCTAGGTAGGCTGTGCCTGAGCTCTGCTCTAAATGAGCACCGTGTCATTAATGACAGTGCTCTTACAATGGGCACTTTTGTGCTTAAGAAGCTTTTTATACCTTAATCCAACCTGATGCAAGCTACAGAGGCAAATGTATTACAGGTACAATTTACTTCATGGCATTACCAAAGCATAAAACGAGATTCGAACCGCACTGTGAAGTGGCTGAACTCCTCTGGCTGCAAGTCAGGGTGTAATGCTTTCCTTCCCTGTCTTGTGCCTGCCACTAGCCTTAATGCTTTGGTCCTTTCTGGCTTGAGAGTTCTTCTCATTTGCACTGGCCTTCAGGGATCATAAGGAGTTGAAAAATATTGTAGACTCTGTGTGGGTCCCCTTTCTCCATGCAGCTGCAGCAGGGATGGTGTGGTTTGCTGCTGACAGCCACTGTGGCATCGTTCACGGCAAGGGAGGCCACAGCCAGAGCACAAGCATCTGCCAGCCCCAGTGGACACAGCACACCTGCAAATGTGCTCCTGAGAGCCCTGAGCAGAGGCTTGGACCTGGCGCTGGGAGGGAGCTGAAAGGGCTGCTCTTGTGGCTCAGCTTATCCAGCACTCCTGCTTTTCCAGGCCTGTTCTTAGCCACTGCTGTGCCTTACCACATCTGCTTCTTTCATGCTTGGCCTGAAATGGCCTTTCTCCCAATGGCAGCTTTTCCATTGCACGCAGGCTTCTGAGGTGACGATAACATTATGTTTCCCTGAAAGCTGTGTATGAGAAGCTGTGTTTTGTTTTGCATTTCGTCTGCTATAATTAAACTGATGATGAAACTACTCAGGACCTGACCACCCTTGCCCTGTGGTCAATACAAAGTTCTGACATTCATGAGAATGAAGTCTGATCCTCATGTTCCCTTGCAGATCATTGTTTTTCATTCTGTGCTTTGCCCTGCTCCCTTTCTAAACCAGCTATAAAACCATTTGTGCTGTAAGACAAACTGTCCCTCGCCTGGACATTGAGAGAGTCCATGCTCTTAGTGCCTGCTCTTCATTCACAGATGACCAGACTGAAGCAATAACAATGCCCGCAGAGAAATAATCTCTATGATTTCTACAGCCTTTAATTTTTGTTTGTCCTTCTGCCATAGAGGCTGTATGTTATGTATGCCATCCTCGCTTGCTTCCTGTTCCCGGCCAGCTGTGGATTGATGATAGCATCTTCAAGTTGTTGGACTTCCTCTTCTTGTCTTTAATCTCTTTTGGTTTCAAAATGGCCCCCCACATTTACAGTTACCGACCACAGCAGGCAGATAGCAGCAGCTGGTAGCCAAGCAGACAACACTGAGTACATTTTAAAAACAAAGAGATCTGTTCTTTAGGTTATATAAGAGGATTTAGTGCTAAGATTTAGTGAAACTCAGAGTAATTTCTGAAATGTTTGGCAGTTAATATCTTAAATGTGCCAATTCTTGACATTTTCAAATTCACATTGCATCCAGTTTGACTCGGTTGTACTTGTAGAAGCAGTGATAGCCAGTAACACATTTATGCTACGTAGTGTATAAATTCAAAATGTAGCAAATGAAAGAGAATTTTATACTCCACTAACTTACTTGACTTGACTGAAACAGACTCCTTCCTATCAGACCATGCATTTCTTGCCCTACTACTACACACTGCAGTCCAGGAAAGCAACACGTTTTCTTTAGTTAACACCTGTGCTCAAAGCCAGGCTAAAGCAAGCCTAGTGTAACCATCCAGTTCTTCAGAAGCAAAGCCACAGGTTATTTTGCTTCCTCTTCCTTTCCCTCTTCATTAAAATCTGGTTTCACAGGGCACAGAGCCTGACCGAGCTGAAGAGCAGATGTTTTGAAGAAAGTCTTGGCTATAAGCCACTTTTTGTCTGTTTCTGGCTGGTTTTGTTCAAAGATTGAGAAGGAAATGTACCTTTTTATATATTGGTGTTTCTTCCAAGATGTATGAAAAGTAAGAAGAAGTCAGGAAATGCAGAATTTCTTCAGTCAGGTGCTAGAGACCTCCCCAGCTGAGAGT
Organism: Cephalopterus ornatus; assembly: GCA_013396775.1. NCBI lineage: Eukaryota > Metazoa > Chordata > Aves > Passeriformes > Cotingidae > Cephalopterus > Cephalopterus ornatus. The sequence continues at coordinate 84,977 of VZRE01014282.1, read as the reverse complement.
GCAGCCAACGTACAACTTGCAGTGCTGGGCATCCACAAGTAAAGGTCATGAGGATGAGAGGAATCCACTAGTTTGCTGTTAGTATGCACTATTCATTTCAAACTGCTTTTTGACCTTATTTTTATGGTACAATCATGCTGATGCAGTTATAATTCTACACCGTTAACATCAGTCTAAACCTGGGGTGGTGGTAGCAAGTTTTGCTTCTGAGATTTCTTCAACCATGACCTATTGATGTGCCTTCAAGACGCTGCAAGTTTTTGCTTTCCTCAGTCCAGTCACAATCCCAGATGTCCATGTTTCAGTATAAAACTTAAATATTTTATTGTAACAGTTTTATTTAAGGCTGTTTTTATCCACTCAGTGTTTCATCGTGAGCGAAGTTGTGTTTATTACTCAGGAATCGTAGCCACAACCAGGAGATCTATATTCAGTTTGTGATGTTTTACCTTAGGCCTCAACACTGCAGAATCTGAGGGCCTTGGACAAAGCCAGTTGGAGGTTGGTATGATCAGTATCATGGACTGGCAGAGGACGGGTAGAGGGTTTATCTTCTCTAATCTGTTATCTCCTCTTATCTCTTGCTTCATTTATAAAATGGGGACTATGTCATAAAAGTTCTTTTATCAGCTAGTCTTTAGGGTCCTTTGAGTAGCTTTGGTCCCAACTATTTTCTGTTGGAACCCTCATACCTTCTGGGCTCGATCCAAAATCCCATCAGGACAAATCAGGCCAAACTCCCTCAGGCTTTTGGGGAGAGGTTGGGAAAGAGTATGCTGTGTAAATCTGATGGCCAAAATGTCCTCAGGTTGCCCCACAACTAACTGGCAGCTGTAGCTGGACCTCCTGCCCCAGTGTGTTCACAGCATAGCCAGGCTCACAGGCTATGAGATTGATCCTGTACAACTCTCACCTCTCTCTTCTTTTTTGACTCCAAGAGCCAGGATGAAGATTTCACACCCTACATCACATTTTGCAACAATAGGTGCCTCCTGTCTGATGCTGTCTTCTGACAAAATAGCTCCTGCATCCATTTCATCTGGTTTTTCAGAGCAGCCCACCCAGCAGGGAAGACTCTCAGCCAGGCCAGTGTGTGTGGTGAGTCCACACCACTCACCTGAAGCAAGGTTGGGCCCCCAGTGCAGTGGCACCCACCTCCCCATCAGGCTGCTGAATGGCCTTTGCCACTGTGGCTTCTGTGCTTAGGCGTCCAGTAGAGTCTGACAGGCAGACCTGAGGCACAGACCTGTAGAGTCTGTGCATCAGGACAATAACCAGGATGCAAGAGGAGGCAAGAGAGCAATGCCTGAGCTACTTGGCCCTGCAGTGGCAGCCAGGAGATCAGTGTGATATGGTGAGCACGGGCATCACAGCCACTGCCTCACCTGTCCAGCGTTTGGTAAACATAGTGCATGTTCCACAATCATTTCACCTCCTGGCTTTACAGAATCCCTTGACTGTCCAGGAAGCCCCACAGCTGCCTGCCAGGAGTGGCCAGCATCTGCCTCTGAGTACAGCTGGGTTATGTTTTTCAAAGGGTAACTTCCATCCCACACCCCCAGTCTCAGGACCGGGAGACGCCAGCCAAAGGGGAAGAAGACAGTGGACAGAGAGCCAGCCTTGTCTCATTGGGCTGATATATGCACTCCCTCTGCCTCCACCTGATCTCTGTGACCTGTTGATCCAGAAATCAGATTGTCATTGGCAACAACCCATGTTGGCCTGAGAGCCACAGATTAACTTCTGAGAAAACCTGATGTAACTTTTAGTTCTCATTTACCAAGTGTAGAGGGAAGACACCCCCCATACGCCTCCTCCCTCCCCTTGGTTCAAGGATTTCAATTTCCACTTAGTAGGTGGTGCTGGACATGATACATGTGCTTGAATGGACATGTTTAAATGTGAGCCAGGGAAGAACTGGTCTCCCCTCCAGGATGCTTCATCCTTATTTCCCCATTGAGATTGTGCATATGCACAGCACTGACTTTTCAGAGATGCTGAACCAATGGGAGCCATAAAACCTCAGCTTGCATTTCAGCCCATATGTACTTTGATTGCCACTGAATATTGCATCATAAAAATATTTCATTGTAGAGAAAGAAAGAATATCCCTTCCCTGACATAAGCAATGTATTTTCAAGAGCTCAAACCTGCTACTTCTGCTTAAGCTAAACAATGTTATGTTATGTTTGTTATGTTATGTTATGTAGTTTTTGTTATATGTTATGTTTGTTATGTTATGTTATGGTATGTTATTTTTGTTATATGTTCTGTTAGGTTATGTTATTCTACGTTACCAAAACCTGAATACTAATTTTTGTCAAACTGGTTTCAGCCCAGCCTTTCCCTACTGACTTCAGGGGAAGGCAATCTGGATTTATCCCACTGATTTAGAGTTTCAAAGCAAACATGCCTTCACACTTCCAAAGCCATTACATTTGATCTCATCACTATGAACGGAGCATACCAAGCAATGTAGCAACATGAAGAAATGGGGAAGTCTTCCCTGAAAGCCCAGCAAGACCTGCCCTTATCAGCCCAGGACATATAAATCACTTTCTTTTCCAACTCATTTAACCTTGGCCAGTGAATCTATGCCTCAGTTTGCTCTGCTTCCAAAAACGTATCCAGTTCCTCTCTTGATGCATGACTAAGGCTCTCTTCTATTGCTGACTCTGTCAACTGGGTAGTGTCCCAGCCCCTCCCCATTGTGTAATTCTGCCTCACTTTAAATATATTATTCCCCTTTTGCTTTCAAATGAGTTATCTCAGAAACAGCACTGGCACCATGACGACCCTTTAGCTTTCTGTTTTCTGTGTGCCTTTCCCAACCCAGCTCTAACTTTTTGCTAATTTATATCTCCCTTACATTCCCCACCATCCCATGTGCAGATGCTGCTGGAGTCCACGAGACACACAGGCAGGAGGGAAGGAGAGACCCTATTGCTCTTTTGTGTGAAAACTCAGAGCTTGGTTTGGTGAGTTGGTGCCAACACTCAGAGAAGCTGCAGAGCTGCAGCTCCAGCCCAGCCTCGTGGGTCAGTGTGTGCTGTGGGTGTGAGGCACCCGTGGGCTCCTGCAGCTCGTACACCTGCTGTAGCTGAGATTTGGAACTGAAATGTGGCAGAGGCTCTGCCACTGCTGTTACATTTGCCCTTTGGTTGGCAGCTGAGAGCTCTGAGCTGGAGCTCAGGAGTGCCCTAAGTACGTTTGATGGAACAGAAGGAGGATGATCAACCAGAAAAAAGGGTCTGTGACCAAAGGGGCTTCTGAGACAGGCTGCTGGCATTGGTCCTATAACAACAGCTTGCCTAAGCTAGGCTGGTCTAGGGGTGTCCATGTTTCAGTATAAAGCTCTTGAAGGGACTAATTACCATTAAACCAGCCAGATTGTGGAAAATTAAATCCATGGGCTGTGTATAGTGATGTTACCTCCATAAGGAGATAACCTGTGTCGTGCTGAGTCTCAGGTCTGCTGTGAGTGGGACATGATGTGCTGTATAGTGCGTGGGTCGGGGAGGGGAGAGCAATTAATTCCTTCTGCTGTTTATGCTTGCATAGGAAATGCAAGAAGATGCTATGATTAGTGCTAATATGTTTTAAATGGAGCCCAGTGTACCTTAGAGGATCAGTGCACATATTCCAGCACAGTGGGCTATATGGATTAGATGGCATCATATAGAGTGCAATTATGCAGATGTGTGGTGTTTCCATAATGTATTGCTGTTCTGGAAGACATTGTATAAATCTCTGGATTTGCTGCAAAAATGTCCATTTTTGCTGTCACTGCCAGCTTGCCAGACTGTTTTGTCATCTGCTCAAAGCTTGTTAGAGCTTTGGAGTGCTGTGCAGGAAAATCTCTTGGTGAGATGTGCGTTGTGAATTACAGTCCCGACAACTATGAGAGGGTGCATGCTGAGGTTTAGCATTAATATTTATTTGGGAGCAGATGTCTTGGCTACTATCCAGGGCACAACCTTGGTGTGTTAGATGTTAGGGAAAAAAAATCCTGCCCCTAAGAATTCAGTCTCTACATAGCAACTATTAAAAATATTTAATATCATTTTAAATGCACGAATGATTTAAAAGAATAGGTAGAATAAAATTGTAGGTGGAGGTAATACAAAAAATTCTTCCCCTGAACTGAGTGAAACATTTCCAGCCAAAGGCTGATTTACATATTTACAGTAGCTGGGGGTTTTTATCCTTTTTTATCCCCATATTTTTACACAGATAAACCTTAGCTATAAAAGCAACTTATTTTGCCTATACACTGATAAAGATGTTAAGTAAGAATTCTTAAAATATTTTCATGCTCTGTGGAGTCATGAGAATGTAGCAACACCATATTTAAAAATATTCTTTCCTCCTCCTGGCAAGATTTCTAATTCCAGTGAAGAATGACAACATCTCCTTCTGCTTTGATAGTGTCATGAATGCATATGCCTGCTGTTAGTTACAGGACAATGACTTCACACCACACACAAACGGGCAACAAAGGCAAAGCCAAATAAGACTCTGTTTATGTTGATAATAGCTTTCCTCTGTGCTTTGTGTGCTCCTTCTAGGGCAGGAGCTAATTCCGGTTTCAGACCAGTTTGCAGCCAATCATCTCCCCAGATGGCTTTTGGAGCCGTGGTGTGTTGCAGGGTTAGGGTATGTACAGACCCTCCCCGAGCCATTTGCAGAGGTGAGCAATGCTTGGCAGGGGTTTGACACTCCAAAAGTGTTTCCATGGCTCCTGTGCCAAGCCTTTGTGATGAGCATCCAAGGGTTAAGCTACACACTTTTGTACATCCTCTCCTTTGTGTGTGCAGCAAGACGAAGCTTGCCTCACTGTTTGCTTTTCCCCCGGCAGGGCACCACTCGGGAGCTCACAAGAAGACTGCCTGAAATGATGTGAGAAGCCTGAAGCTGATGGGCTTTCAAACGTGCTCCCTGCAGATATGCAGACATGGTCTCTGCACCTTCCTATCAGTGCAGGGGAATGTGGAGATGTTTACAAGAATTCTGCCCACAGTGTACCACTTCAGTGAGCAACGGACTTTAACCTTCAAAATTAGAGACCAGACAAGAAATTAACTCTTTATAAGGAGTGTCTGTGAAACGTGGATGGGGAAAACATCGCCCAGAGCCCATAAAACTCAATCCTTCACTCTGATGAGGAAAGAGTAAGAAAAATCATATGACCTTACATGAGAGGAATAACAGCCCTGCTTTGTTTCACCAGATTAGTTCATCTTCCCCAGACGGAAGAAAGTGTCATTTCAAAGATTGTAGCCCTAGTGAGGAAGCTCCTGTAAATTTTTCCCCATGCAGAGCAACAGTGGGCTCTGCATGTCAGTGTTGATGACAATCCAACAGAAAGCATAGAGAGCAGCAGCTTGACTCATCACCATGGGCGCAAGAGCTGTTCTTTGAACCCACTGAACTCATGGGAATGGCTTTCTTGGAGAGGTGATTCATCACTGGGAAGTCCAGGATGAAGCATGGACACCGCCTTCCCAAAAGGGACAGCTGTGATCTCTTACCCTAACTCCTCCTCTGACTGTAGTAGCACTCAAAATGACTTTGCTGCTTCTGGGAATGAGCCACAGATCTCAGGGATTCGTCGCCTTACTGTCAGTTCTGAGTTACTAAGGCCAAGCCACTACATGTAGTGTCCCCTCACAATGGGGTCTGTGTTGATAAGGCTTGCAGACAGTTTAATGGGTCTTTCTCAGAAGCCAAAAAAAGATTGCATGGGAATTTTGCGCTTTTTTGTCTTTCATCTTTTTTTTTTTTTTGTCTTTTTCCCACTTTGCAGAAATCTGATGTATGTTTCATCCACCTAATCCGGGAGCGTCACATGCTCCATGGCCCAGCCTTGGTTACAACAAGGTGACAGCACCAGAAAATTGGTCCATCACCTCTAATCAACAGTTCTGCTACAAATAAGCCAAACATTTTTTTGGAAATTCTCATAATCCACAGAGATTTGGGGTGAGGGGGAACACAGATAAACTTCAAAGAGGGCCACCGACCCTGGACAGAGAACTGCAAAAATGAAGGGTCAGAAAGAAACTGTGTGGATGAGGAAACATGGGACAATAAGTGTACCCTGCAATCAAAAACTTTTGAGAGTTTGTAGCATGGAAGAGTCAACTTTCAAGAGAGGGACAGTCCCAGTAGGTGCTTTCGAGCTTTAGGTATCTTCTTCATGAGTTGTAGTGAAGTTTGAGGGACAGGGGAAGAAAGGAGGAGCATGTATGACTAAGTGTGGAAAACCCAGATGAATTATATGGAGGGGCATACATCCAGCATGAAGACAGTGAAGAGTATCTGGAGGGCATATAAACAAGAGATCAGAAAGAGTAAGTCTTGAGAGAGCCTAAGGATTAGGGAAAGCACAAAGGACTGTTGAAGGATGCGACCCAGGGCAGTTTACAGGGCTCCAAGTACACAAAAACATATTTGGCTGCAAAATTTTCTAATCTGGAGATGGTTGGTGGCTGGGAGAGCACTCAGGGGAAATATTGTATGTGCTTACCCTGTGTCCATACTTTTCCCCAGGCATTTTGCTTTTGCCCACTGTTGGAGTCAGGAGCTAGATGGACCTTTGGCCTGGCCCAGTGTGGCTGTTCTTCTGGTGTTGTGAAAGAGTTGGAGCCCTTGTGGTAAGTCTTGCGTTCTTAAGCACAAGCTGCAGGACAAATCATGCTTATCACGGCGCCATTGCTGAGTCACACACAGAGGGATCTTGCTGACATTCTTCCTTGCTCTGCGCACAACATGCTGAACAGACTGGGAGGAGAAGGCTCTGTGTTTCCCAAAAGGCTCTGTGTTTCCCAAAAGGCTCTGTGTTTACCAAAAGGCTCTGTGTTTCCCAAAAACAACCAGGCTCTTCACTGAGATGACTCGTATGTAGGTACAGCAAATTACTGCCAATTCCTGTCCCCTGCAGCCAGGCTGCTCCAGCTTCAGGCTATGGAAGGGTGGCAGCGGCAGCTTTCTGTCTAACGGAACATGTTCCGGTTTAGCATCCAGGCTGTTGGGTTCCTGGGGGTGCCTGGAGAGCCTCTCCAGGGCATTCCTCTCACCTCCGTCACACTTGAGCCCAGCAGCCTCTGTGCTTCAGGCTGTTGCCTGCAGAGTGTTTGTGAGGCTGCTTTTGTTCTCTGAGGGGGTGAGGGTGTTGGTGGATGTCCCTGTTCCTCTCTTTGCTAGCATTTCAGCAGCTGAGCACAGGTGAGCTTTCTGAGCCTCTTTTCTGGACATTTTGGCAGCCTTGCTCCTCCCCTACTTCTTTGGTTTGGTAGTCCCAGTCTCCTGTGGTTGTAATGAGATAATCCATGAGTAGTGCTATCCTGTCTTGCTTATCAGGGCTGGCATTACCAGGAGGGGTCTCCATTTTTCCAAGAATACCCTGGCCCTTTAAAAAACTAAATATCTCCCAAGGACATGAAGGTAGAGTTAGAATCTCCTGATAGCTGCACTCACCTTTTTCCTTTCCTCTTTTCCTTGTTTATTCATTCCCATAGTGAGAACGACAACACCTTTTTTTTTTTTCCCCAATATTCTTTTTCACAAAATTTTGTCATTCTCAGGTAGGAAGACAGGAGGAATCTGTAGGTTGAAAGAAGGGGACTTTGTTTCCAGAGTAAATGAGAAGAGGGTCAGGGCAATGTTTACACCCATACACAGTAATTTCTTGCTCAGTGTATGCACACACATGCACGTGAACTACATATGTTAACAATACATTTTTTTCCTAAGGTCTATGTTTTTCTCTGCAAAGCCAGACCCCACTTAGGGGAGCACAAGCCTTGCCAATAACTGGATTCAATTTATAAGAAACTAGGTGGAAATAATGATGAGGAAATGAGAAAAATAAGCTTTTGATGAAATAATTAATGACCAGTTGTGACACAATCTCACAGCAGCAATCCAAGGCTCAGGGAGATCAGAGGAGCCCATCCACTGCCAGACAATGCTTACTATGCAAAGCCAAGTAGCCTCCTGTTTGCAATTTAAAATCATAACCATATACATGAACTGCAGTTGGTGGCGGCTTGTTTGTTTTGAGCTCTCTCCTAACAAAGTAACAGCACTCCCTTCTCCTTGCATCTGAGAGGGGAGAGGACCAGCTGGTTCCAAGGAGTTGTGTAGCATGTCCAGCTCTAGGGCAGCTCCTCAAGCCAGGAAATGAACATTTCAACATGTGTGCATTATTCTACTGCCATCAAAGTGAACAGAGCTCTGCTGCTCACAAACCTGGTCCAAAGGACTGAAATCAGTGATCCTTAGCTGGGGGTGTCTGGGGAAGGAGGGACTTCTGAAGAGCCTGCAAAAGGTGCAAAGGAAAAGCAAACCTTTTGTCAGCAGGCTCGCATTTGCTGTCACCAAGTCCTCGCCCCCGCTGGCAATATATTTATGAACTGACAAGTGGACAAAGGAGAAAAATACTTGGCCCAAAATATTTTTTTGCAGAAGGCTCAGTTCTGCCCTCAGAGATGACGTCCCTTATGCCAGCCATGCTGAGCTGTGGGTGGCAGTGGGTTGGTACAGCTGAGGAGTGGCTTTTTTTGTTGTCCCCACTCACCCAATTCTGCTTGCATGGCAGCCTGGTCTCAGTGGTGCAAACTGGATTGCTCTGCCTAAAATTAAATGGGCAGAGGCACTTCAGGAGGGCACCAAATGGGCTGCAACTGCCAGTGGGGGTGTTCAGTCCACATAGCCAAGCTCCAGATCATCTGAAACCATGAAAATCACTGTAGCACAGGCACAAGGGTGGCCACACCATGTATTTTGCAGCACAATTTGCTTCATTGCAAGACATTACCTGTCATGAAAGCAGAGCCACTGCCACCATTCTTCACTCTGCTCCGGAGACAGGGGTTGTGGAGGTGCAGAGGCACCGTCTCCCTGCTCAGCTCGGGGGTTGGCTCCTTTCACTGGGCCACTCTGCACATCCACCAGCCCAAGCAGATTAGTGGGGGAAGGCATATTGGGAGACAGTCCACCCCTAATCACTTCCAGAGGTCCTGTTTCCAGCTTGGTCAAGACACTGCTGAGTCATTTTCATGCAGAATGAGTTATGGCTGTGTTTAAAATCTCTTTATTACCCCTCAGTAATCCAGAGCTCAATCTTGCACTTCTAATGTTGCTCTTCTAAAGGGCAGATTTATATGTAAAACACTTTACACTTTGGTTTCCTCCTAAATAATAACTAACGTTGTTCTTCTGAGTGCTTTATGACATTAGCTAACTAGTCCTGACAACACCCTGGTTTTGCATATGCACAGCAGAAAGCTTGGATGAGCTTCTTAAGTCTGGTGTTTTCAATTCTCATGATTTTATTGTGAGTCTGGGGTGGGCTTTTTCTTCAAGTCTCAGCTCCTGGAAGCACACAATCACATGACTTTCTCACTTTTCTTTTTCTTTTTCTTTTTTTTTTAATACAATAAATTTCTAACTCTTCTAGTTGCAGGCAAAAGCTTGAAAATGTGATCCAAATGCATTGCAAGGCTCAGAAACCAGATGCCAAAGAAGCCAAACTGTGCTGCCATTTTTAAATATCTGAAGTTTTAAGGCAATCTAAGCATGCTCTGGGTCTTCACCCGTGTTTTCTGAGTGTGGAAAGGCTCAGCAGCAAATAAAGCTTCACATTCCATAGAGGCAAAGGCAGATAAAGTCTTCAGGGGTGCTAATATTCTCCATCTCCTCCCTCTTGCTTGCTTTTGTCTGATTCTCATCCTGCATGTGCTTTGCTTTCCACATTGTGAGTAGTCACATTCCTTGCAGTGGTAAAGAAAAGCACACAAATAAGTCTTTGCTGGAACAGATCAAGTTTTAAATCAAAATTTTACAAATAAGTGAGATCAAGGTTTTAGGCTCTTCCATCTGTGACTGTGTGCTTGCAGAGAGCAATGTGCAGCAGGCCAGGGGATACAGTTCGTCACTCTCAAGGCTACTGTAACACAACAACCACTCCTGCTGCTGATGCTTCTACCACTACTACTAATAAAATAGAATTGTTAATTGTTAAGTAGGCCTTGTGATTGGGTTCATCGGCTCAGAAAGGTTCAAGAAAGCTTTTCTTGTGCTCTTCCACTGCAAACCAGCTATTTCCACATTGCAGAAGGAGCTTGACAACAAAAAATGAGTGACACATTGATTTTATGTCATAGATTTTGTGTTTCTCCTACTTCGTTATTGGTTTTATACTGACCCATTTCTCCCACTTTTTCCTGCTAACACATTTGCAGATCAGAGACTGTAGCTGGCTGATTATGGGGCAGTAGTTAAGATTTCTCTCACTAGTTTTCAGTCCTGTGTAATACTTGCTGCTCCAAAAGTACTATACATTCTGCATGGGGATCTAATGTTATTTTAATTATTCTATGCATGTATCTACTCTTTGGCTATTAGAAAATCTCTGTTAGGCTTCAAAGTCCAGGACTTTCCCAAAGAAAAGATTTCCTAGCCTGTTAGAGTTTAGTGATACAAGATTCTCTTGATATTTATTATAAAGCATACTTTTCTTCATTTTCTCCCATGGCTTCCAGACAAATATTTCTGTCTCTGAACACATCTCTTGTCCCTCCAAGTTGGATAGTCTCCTCCCTCTCACTTCTACTCAGCCGAAAACACCATCTTCTTCTCCTTTAAGCACCTAATAATACTTGCTGCTTTTTAAACCATTCTCCCTGTTTGCCCACATGTTTACACTCTGAGTAGAAAAAAAGTATGCCAGGTGGAATCAAAAGGAGCAGTGGTTTCCACGCTGTGGTGCGCAGTTAATGTGGGAGCGCACCTTCACACGTCAGACTGCCAGCAGAAGCCACAGAGGAGCTCCCTGTGCCAGCCACATGGAGCTCTGCCATCAGCGGGCTGTTGTAAGAGCTGATGGGAAGGTCAATTGCTTGCTTCAAGTGCTGACCACAAACTCATTTAGACAGGTTTTGTCTAGGAATCCAGGGATTCCTGTATTGCGATCTTCCCGGGACCAGTTCGCTGCCCACTTCCCTCAGAATAAATCTGCATGAGTAAGGTTGCTTTCATTTTGCAAATCTCTATTTTTGTTCCAGTTTGGGGTGTTCAAAGCCACACAACTCTGGTTTATATTTACTCTTGTCAAAGGCAGTCCATGCTATGGGCAGAGCAGAGCCAAACCAACACACAGTGCTGCCGACAGTCCCCTTCAGAAATACTAGCAGGTAGAAAAATGTAAGAGAACAACCACAGAATTTAAGGAAACTTTTCAAAACACAGGAGCAGAGGCATATTGGATAGGGAAGAGCCTTAATTTGAGAGTAAAAATTTGAGTTACTCTCAAATTTACAATGATTTGCAATGTGGACCCTGAGATAAACTTGGTTAGAGCATGGTGCTAATAACGTCAAGGTTGTGGGTTTGATGCCCTGTATGGACCATCTCCTTCACTTAAGAGTTGGATTTGATGATCCTTTTGGGCCCCTTCCAACTCAGAATATTCTGTGACACTGCACTGAAATTTTACATTGACAAAGACTCCAGCTGATGAATTTTCTGATGTCAAACAAGTGAAATACTATCAAGCACATGACAACAACAAACAGACCCTTCCCAGCAAGGAGCTGACTCCCTGCTAGACCCCTTCCTCTTCACTTCCAGTTGTAACAGCTCCCCTTCCAAGAGGGAAAGAGTTGAGCTGCAGTGACAGCACTGCTACCTCAGTGTGACAAGGTGCCTTGGCAGTGCTTTTGCAAAGTCAGCCTCCAAGCAGGGAGCAGGATAACATGTTTCTTGGACAATACATGGCAGGGAGGGAGGGAATTTATATAGAGATTGTACAACTACCTTAAGGGGTATAAGATGCATGGGCAGTCTAGCAAAGCTGGTGGTTTGTATATACAAGTCAACAGCTAACTCAACAGGGTAACAATTCCAGAAAACACCTTGCTGAACTGAGACATGGGGAAAGGACACACACAGAACTGATTCAACTGGCTGTGCTTCTGTGTGTCATTCCTGGGTAGATTTGCTGTGCAATTTTGGTTTGGTTTCCTCTCTCCAGTCCTTCAGAGAGAGATTCCTGTTGTGATGTTTTAACACACACCTTACAATATAACAGCTCAAGACAGTGGATTGAAAGATTTGTGTTGCTGATTCTGCAACAGATGCATCGAGTGCCAAATGTGCTTTCAATAACTTCCTGAGTCATGCTGAGATAGTTGGTCAAAGGCATCTTGGTGAAAGACAAGGACAGCTCCGAGTCCTACCTGGGCATGAGTTTCATCCACTGTCTTTCAGTGGCAGCCTGTTCCAGTTTTGCAGCTTTGCTCCTCCACCAGCTATTGAAGCAGCTTAAATAAGCTGCACTCCAGTATTTGGACATTGACCTGTGTTTTGCTTGTTTGTTTAGGGAAACTGCCGCATAACTGACCCAGAGTCAGGATCTATAAACAAACTTCGACTGCAGAGTGTGTGTTTAGTTCAGCTTTTACCTTGACACCAAGCCTTTGCTTTCTGGAGGAGCAGAGACATTCCACAGAGTATCTTAGCACAGTGCACACTAAATTCTCTCCAGTAAAACCCAACTAGAAAAAGGCAGCAAAAGCCCCTATGGCATGCAGGGTCTTTTTTTCTTTTCTATTCTTTTCTGTTCTGTCTTTTGTTTTCTTAAAGAGTGTGTGATTAAGTTACAATCACTTTATGTTAATGCACTTCAGTATTAGGCTGCTTCATACCTTTATGACATATAAGGCTGCTGTGAACAGATTCAGCTATGATCTCATTAATGTTACTGTAAATCCAAAGTAACTCACTTGAAAACAACACTCACAGTAAGTCTCCATCAATGTCCCTAATAATTAATTTGTCTTAGGGTAGGTTTCTGTTCTTTACACATGAAAGTGCAAGTCGTCTGATTTATTTGGAATTATTTGCTAAGGCTGTAAATATTTGAATTCATAGAAATACTGTAGGATATAAATTCTGTTCTATTGAATATTTCAGTCTGAACAGACAGAACCTACACTGAAAATGTAATATAAAGCTTATAATCTCTAGTTTAAACTATTAAAAGGAGTCCCACTAAAACTGACCAAGAAAATAGTTACGGGATCAATTCTGTGGTCTGTTGCAAATAAGTGGCAACTGTAACTGACTGGCTAATTAATATAATGCCAGGAAATGACCACCATCAATTGTACAAAGTTAGCAATAACTTTCAGAAATAAGTCTTTCAGAAACTTGTGGAGACTTCTTATGACTTGGAGGAGCTTTCAGCGAGGAGATGTTTGCTTGGACAAACTGACAAATCTTTAAAACTATATGTTTGCACCAGTAAATTCATTCAGAGACATTTTTCCTAAAGAGCTTCCCTGCAGGGGATCTATTATACATGCTTTAGCCTGAAACTTGAGCTGTCCAGAGAATGGAAATTGTGTTTCACAGACAATTTTGAGATTTTGAAATTTGTTTTCATTCCAATTCAAAACAAAACCTCAAAATGTTGAAATTCTCCACAAAGGAAAATTCCATAAAAATAAATAGTTTTGGTTTATTTAGAACATTATAACTTCCAAAAATGTATATATTATATAAAATAAAACCCCCAAACCTAAACATTTTATTTAAAAAAATTCGCATTTTTTTCTCAGAAAAATAGTTGGTAAAATGATAGTTTCACAAAGCATTTTGATTGTGACAGAATGACATTTTTGGAGGAAAGCTGCTCCATTAGATAATTGTCCATCTGAAGTTCATTAGAGCTCCTATTGCCACATCATCCAGACCTTTTGCTGTAATAGAAAAACTCTACAAATAGTCCAGTGCCAGGACCATAGTCTGTACTGCCGCTGCTTGTGGGCTTCTAGTTGCACATCTGTGCTATAACAAGACCTGGAAGGTCCATACGGATGCCTCTTTCTCCTTGGCGAGGTGTGAGCAGGAAGGAAAGAGAAGAGGGCTCCCAAGGTGTGAGAGAAATGGCTTGCAGTTGCTCTTGCTGCCATCAAGCCCCCAGACTCAAGAAATCCCCTCCCTGGCAGGGGACCCAGCAACCAAACCAGCACTTGGCATCAACACTGGCTCCTTCCATTGAAAGGAAATGATCAACACAAGGAAATGTGCCCCTTCTCTGTCACTAACAGGGCGAAGTCCATCGCAAACAGACTCAAGGACACTTCGACAAACATCAGTGTCAACAGCCTGTATTCCACAGTTCAAAAGAGACAGTGGTGACATGCTTTCAATGCCTCTGCTGAATTTTGGAAGACTCATGCTGTTCCAGGGTTATCTGAAGAGAAGGGAATCTCACTTTTCATCCACATCAAAGTACGAACTATTTGGCACCATGAACAAATGGAGGATGTATCACTAACTGAAGACTACCCAAACTGGTGCTTTACATAACACCATAGGTGCTGGCCATGCTGCACTGCATCAGTACAGCAGCAAGAAAGAGAGGAACAACGAGGGCTGCACTGTGTTCACAGCAAAGGCTGCAAGGGCAAGTGCACACCTGCACTGGCTGTCCTTTCACCTCTCCTTAGGGAACACGGACAAAATGGATGAGGCTGAAAGACTTCACCTGTGCTGCCGCCTCTTTACTTCTGATAAGCAAAAAATATGTGGTATGTGTTGCTAGCAATGACAGTGGCAGGTGAAGAGGTCACTGGATGGCAAACCTGGTTGCACAGGTCCAGTGAGATTCTTGCCCTGCTAGGTGAGGAGGAGCGGTGTTTGGGTCCCTACTGTATGTACACAAAGCCAGCACGTTGTCTGCAAGTGGGACATTTGGGCTTGGAGTGTAATTCTGGAAAATGTTTTTCTCCTTGGGATATTTCTGAACTGCAGTCAGCGTGCTTTCCACTAGAAAGTGACATGTAGGAGCCACCCTCTCTTGTTGAAAACTTGGTAGAACGTCTGTACAGTATTATGGTCACCAAACTATGTCTAAACCTAATTGGTTGCATGTGGGGATTGATTGCTTTAATATAAAGAACTGAATGCACTGAAGACCTGCCAGAGGTTGTGGAGAAGATCAAAGAAGGTCAGATAAAGGCCCAAATGCAACTTTTGTGAGAGCAATTGTAAATTGTAATGCCTTCAGTGGGAGGGCTCTTGCCAGCTCCAAGCTGGGGCTGTGATTCCTCACTGGCAGCATGGATATAGGCCTCAACAAGGACCCTTGTTTGACAGCCATGTCCATCCTCTCATGGCAACATTATGGTCCGGGCAGCTGTATGGTTTCATCTTCATCTGGGGCCAATAATTCAGTGTGAAGAGCTCAAAATGCTTCAGTACTCTGGGAAATAAAAATCTCTCTTGAGAAATTTATAAATTAAATGTCCTAAACAACTGTCAGAAACTCCATAAAAGCATCAGGAAAGAGGCATCAACCTTCCTGGTAACACAGCCACCCTCCCATCTCCCAAAAGACCATAACCACTGCAGAACTGTTACCGTCACGTTGTGCCCACACACAGCAGCCCCACTTGAAGGCCAGGAATTCACCGTATTGTAAAGAGGAACCATCACAGTTCAGAAGCAAGCCCCAAGGGTGCAGAGCCCTCAGTGCCTTGGACAGGACCTCACTTACCTTCAGAGCCCACTGGCACGTAGCTGCATGGCACAGCTCCACCAGCGCTGCTCCGCCAGGCTCAGATCCATCTGGGGAACAGACTCAACGGAATATTGGTAGAACATTTGCATTAAGGGGAGGTAGGTTTCTAGGCAAAAAACAATGCCATGAGATTATTTTTCCATCAGCTATTTGTGTCAGCTGTTCTTTGTTGGTTATTGCCAACTCAAAGTATACAAAACAGCTCTGCTTCATGTTCAGAAGCAGTGAGTGTTGCTGAGCCTGGGACAAGCATGGTTTTGGTGTTTCAGTGCAGACCTTCAGCAAACATCATGAAGCAGAGCAAAACCTCAGTCCCTGTGGGGGCACAGCCAGGAGAGGCTGCACATTACCTGGCCAAGGGCTTATACAGGATCCAATAAGGTTGTACAAGGCTCAGTCTGTGCAATGAGAGATACAAGACAGAGCTTACTAGGCAACGTAAGACATTGCCATGAAGCACACACAAGGCAGAGGATGAACTCCAACGCTTGGGCTTGGTCTTCATTTGAATTTTTGCCACCATAGCTACAGTGGCCAGGAAGAGAAAGGTAGAGCACCTCTAAGCAACACAGCTATGCTGGCAAGAAGCCTTGTGTAAACAGCCAAGTCTCCTTCTTAGTGTTGTGCTCCCCTCTAGCAGACTGGGGATGATTGCCCAGGAGCCCTCTCCAGCACGGCTGGCTGAAGCTGTCCTTTCCAGATTGGCATCTCCGAGCTCCAAGGGTGTCCCTAACCAAGCTGAGGCAAGGAGGAGGCCCCACACTGAAAACTGGAGGGGCACTGGGCACCCTCATGAGGGAACTGCATCTCTGCTCCCACTTTGCCAGCAGTCCCCAGTGAGGCTGAGAAGCAAGGGCAAGGTGCAAAAGCAGATTCTTGCCAGACTTCGGGTTTGATCTGCACCAGATTTCCAAATGTTTTTGAGGCTCTTCCCATCTGTACAAAGGGCTCTGTGCCTTGCCCTGGATAGTTTAAGGCTGGTCTTTGCTGATGAGCTCTGGATGAATGATTCTATTCTATTACATGTACAAGGAACTCCTGAGATATGCCTAAACACAAGCCCTGTAATTGTGGTGCATGTGTTAGCAAATCGGAGCAAACTGAGCTAAAGGGCCATTCCAAGGTATTAGATGACACTGCACTGCACACTTGCTTTCTGCTGCTGCCTGGTCAGAGAGGGCACTGCCACAGAATGAAAAGCTTGGCAGCATTTGGCAGGGCAGCTGGCCGGTCACAGTACCTACAACCCTGCCCAAAGCCCCTCCAAGTTCAGGGAGATAAAGGCTGGATGTACTAGGGTCATTTAAGCACAAGCACTCCTGACTGAAATCATAAGCACATTTAAAGCCTTTCATTTCCTTAAATACCAGTGTGTATTTAGGCACCTGTAAAAGGGCTATGCCTACTTGGCACTCACCAGCCTGCCACGGCTCATTAAGGGCCTGCCCGGACTCCTGGCAGAGGCCAGGACTGGTGTCGAGCACTCCAGAAATTCCTCTCTAGCTCCAATTCTGTTTGTTTTATCATCTTTGCAGAGCAAGTCATCGAAAAGTCACTTTCTGAAGGGCCCCATATTAAAAAACACCAAACACTCCATGGTGCTAAGTGGTGACTCAAATCAGTATTAATTTCCCCCAGGATGCTTGGGGGAGTTGAGGTACCATGGCTGGAGTGTCCCTGTGACCTGTGCTTGTGACTTTGAATGGCTTTGACCTTCTCAGCACTGGGCAGAAATGCAAGTGCCTCCTAGCTGAGAGAGAAATCCATTATGAACAGTATCCATGAATTTGCTGGCCCTTTTTTTAATTAGCATTTCATTAATTAGCAAATGAGTGCCATGATTAGCTTGATTAGGACTAGAATGGAGGGGAAGGTGTGGGGTTTGGTTTAAGAGGGGAGCTGCTGTCCCGCAGGGATGGAAGCTGCAGCTCAGGACTCCCATGGGATGTTCGTAACAAAGCATATTGAAGAGCCTGAAAGAAACCTGCTGGGGAAGAGGAGACCCCTTTTTTCTGTGGTGGGGCTAGAGGAGCCTGAGCCACCGTATTATGGGCCTTTGGCTGGGATGTCCCCTTGCAAATGAGGAGCGTGCAATACAGGCACCTTCAGAGATTGTCACAGCAACTGCAAAGTGTCCCAGTGGCATTCACTCTCCCCAGCTTCTACCTGCTGCCATCAAATCCGTGCACCCTGTCTGTGGCCTTGAAACAACCACCAAGGTTGTACCCCCTAACTCCCTGAGGAGAAATTCAAGCACAATAAGCAATTTTGCAGAGGTCTTTTCCAATTGTCGTGTTGCCTGGCTAGAAAGGGGGGTGAAGTCTCTACACGGAAGCTTGGACAAATGCCATCCAAAATGTGACCATGGAAACCTGCCCATGTGCTGAGGTGCTCTGGGAGCCAAGCAAGGGAGCTGAGCACTCAGCTGGCACCTTGGTACTGCTGCCCATGGGGTGGCCCAGGCCTCTCCAAGAGCTACAGCTCCTCCAGAGCCACTGAATCAAGTCAGCTGCCATTGAGCAAATTTTACTGCTTTCTTCACAAAACATTACCACAACTAAGAGCTGTTCAGCTGATGCTTCTCATATCTCATGGCCTGGTTCAAGGTCCGGTTAAATATTGTGAGCTCAAGTACTGGTCCAGATGAAGCAGCAATTACATATCTATTGTCTGATTGCTGCTTTTTTGCAGCAGGCATGACTCCTTGACATTAGGCCTATGGAGTCTGCCCGTTAATAGTAGTTTTCAATGGTCAAGAGGTTACAGCAGTAAGGAATGTTAGTAAAAAATGTCTCTGTGGAGTTTAAACAACCAGTATTTTAGACAGGGCTTGGTGGGTTACTGTCCCTGCACAAACAACTAGAATGTGAGAGTCTGGGCTGGGAAATACTTAAACTGTTTGGAAAAACTTGTTTTGTGCAGCTTGAGAGTGTCCCTGGAGGCTGTGGCCCGATGCCATGACTCCTGGTAAAGGCTGGGCTGCAGTAACAATGAAGCTTTTATGGGGAAGCTGGAGTACAATCAGAAACTTTTCAGTCCCAAGGGATTATGGGGAGGGGAGTTCCTGGGTTCAAGATGTCTGGCACAGTATGCACATTTCCACCAGGATTTGGGGGTGTTCTATGGCATGCAAGGTATGCAAATTGCTAAATGTGTTTTCAATTTTGCTGTGTCGTGCTGTCTTTGTTGGGTGATCATTTTGTCTTCAGTGAGACAAGATGGGTTCATAGCACAAGAGGAGAAGTGTATTTGCCTCTCAAGCAATATTGACCTGTGGAGAGCTTGTCTCTGTGGTTCTCCAGCACACTCCTATTTGAGTGGCTGCGGGCTATTCACTGATTAACTTTCCCTGGTACAAAGTGTCCTGAACTGAGAGGCACCTTTGATGGACCTCCTTACCAAAGTGATCGAAGTGTGCACATGAAAACTCATTCCCTGTTGCTATGGCTTAACCTTCACCATTTGCATGCTGTATATAGAGATGTCACTGAAGAATCCACTCCATCAGTGCTACAGCATCAACTCAGATTTTCTTCGAAGGCATCACACTGCTGCTAATTAATTTGAGGGCTTTGCTACAGCAGAGAAGACATGTCCTGTTTGACACAGACTTTCATTACTAATGGTGTTAGCAGCTAGAGAAAACAGGGCAGGATGGACTCTAAAACAAAAGGAGAAGATAAGGGGCTGTTCCTGAGGGCTGAATTAGGACTGCCACCATATATCCGTTCCAGCATCTTGTTTGGGAACATTAAAACTGACCCCATGCCCATGGAAATCAGTGAAAAGATTCCTGTAGATTTCAGTAGACCTTGGAAGGGACCATCCAGAGGCTGAGGAGAAGGGAACCCAGCATGCAGGAGCAGTGAGGTCCCTGTCAGCAGTGGGGGGTTGGCCATGCCCAGCACGTGCCCCACACTTGCCAGGGCAGCACAGAGCTGGGCAAACCTTTGTTCACCTGGGCAAAGGAAACGAGCCTGGGAGTGGAGGGCTAGGTAGTAAATATTTATATTTTTTTTTTAGATTACAAAAATGTAGGTACCAAGCTGAGACTGCTCAAAGACCGCAGGATTAAATGGTTTTTATTGCTGCTCACTTTCCTTTCTCTGGGCTCTCAAGGAAATGAACCAGTGACAAGGGGGCTACCTTGCTGAGGGGGATCCCCTGCCAAGGCCCCTTTATCCCCATTTTGTGTGTCTTCCCCATCATTTGCTGAGGTTTAACCTCAAGCTTGCCTCCAGTTTGGAAATACAGAACGGCCTTTAATGACAGCAGCACTAACAAAACCCCATAAAGGCAGGATTTGTGATTTACATGGGGTTAATTACCACAACAAGCATGTTTATTCACTTCTCTAATAAATCCTTAAGACAGGAACAAGTACTGGCTTGACCAGATTCATCTGTGCATATATTTTTCTTGTAGCCACTTTTGCAAATCTGTATGTGCAGGATAGAAAGAGACAAAGTATCTCCAATTATTTAGGCAATAACTACTGAGCTGTGGGCTTTTCTGGCTGAAATGGCACTTACTTCAGATCTGGTACAAAATAGACTTTATCATTACTTTTGTTGTCTCTTTCTTTTTTTAAAAAAGGAAACAAGTAGATCATAAATGTGTTTTAACTACAGCAGTGTGATCTACTCACCACAGGAGGAACATGAGGTCTATGTTTGCTTCTACTGAACCAATAAGACCTGATCATTATATTCATGAGGTTAAAAACCTGCAGTGACAGGTGCTGGTATGAAGTTCTGCTTCTGTGAGGGGCCTAAAAAATCCATTAATTGCTTAAATATTACCGATGATGATAAGCTGAAGATTCAAACTGAATTAATAGCTTGGTTTCATCAGTCTGATTTGTGGTAACTGATGCAGAGAGGTGACCAGTGGCCTCTGCTTTTAGGTGATGGATCACTTGAATGTCTCTATGGGGACCAATATTATTAAATACTGCCTCTGATTCAGTTGCATTGTGATATATGCAGGTGGCAAATAGGTTTTCTTCGGCTGTTGATTCAGCTTAGCTTTAGCCACCTTCTAGGTTTTCAGTGGCTACACATGTGTAGAGTTGACTGTGGCGTCCCTGATTTCCTAGGAAAGTGTTTGCAGTGGCTCAGCACTGTCCTGGATGGAGCCCCCCTGCCATTCCTTAGGAATTTGTCTCAGGCAGAACATTTCGTACAATGCAGAAGATTCTGCCCCCTTCATTGGAAGGAAGCTGTTTGTGTTAATGCTCAAAGGTAATGTGAGACAAGGCAAGCTCTTTACTTTAGAACACACATTGTGCCATTGATGTACACAGTACAGTAAATATAAAAAACAAAGAAGCCACTGTGGTATTTACCCTCACCACAAATGCATTAGCAAAATAGGATTATTTGCAATCCAATAAAATAGTACTGCTTTTAGGTAGAAACCCTGGGTGTTCAGTGAAGTGTGCTCCTCAACTTTTCTTACCATTTATCAACCCAACACATTCCTCCCCAATTTTTTTTTTTATGCCTTCCATTAATAGTTAAGAAAAACCTAGGGAAAACAAACACTCTATTCCTGATTGTTTATTCACCAGTCTCTTAGGAACCATAATTACGTCTCCCAGGAATTGTGTGTTTTATCATACTGTATATCTTAAAGAGCCACTTTAGGTAAAATAACAAGGAGTGCCTTATGAAGGAAAATTGGATTCATTTTAAGACTTTTTTAACCCTCCAAAGAATGGCTCTTTGTTTACTTCTTTAGTGCATGTGGCAACTTGCCCAAGTAAATACTATGCTGCATAAATACCAGAGATTGGTATTTATGATATTACATAAACATACTCTGAATAATGACTCATTGTAGCAGTGAAGAAGAACACGAGCAATATACATCGCAGTCAACGCACTATTCCTCATCACAGCATTAAGTGGCACTGAAGCCATGTGGTATAAAATGACACTGGGAATGTAGAGGAAAAGTCCTATAGCAATGTTTAGCACATCTGAGTTTACTAAACAGAACAGAAATCAGCCAAAACAGGAATGTGATGAGGGTAAGGAACACAACAGGTTAGTTATCAATATGCAGGGGTGAGGAATCAGTGGTTAGGTATATTTTGGGGTTGATTGGCAAAAGTTTTATTGTTCTTTAAACTAAGAACTCATCCAGTACCTTCATACTGCTGTTACAGCAGGGAGCTGAGCCCTTGGTTTGTGCTCCTGACCCACAGTAACACAGGTCTGCTTATGGCAACAGGATGTTGATACCAGTTTTTCACTCATGGGGCCACGTTTTCAAACAACTTTCTCTCTCAGAGTCTTAGTTTATCCAGCTATAGTTTTATTAAACATCTACCTGCACTTCAGCAAAATTCTGTGTGTGCAAGGTTTTGTGTCAACAAACATGTCACTGTGCCACACTCTGCACTACCGCCAAATGCTGTGGCTCCCCTGCTGCACAGGGTTCACACCTGAGGAATCAGAACCCCAAAGGGAAGATGTGCATGCCAAACCTTCACTTTTAAACCCAGTGGAGTATTAACAAACTTTATTCTTCGAATCCATGGTTGTCTCGTCCATAGCCTGTCTCATCCAAACAGCAAAAAACCCACCCCAAATCCTCAAATCCTCAAAAGGTCACTGAACACCCCCCACCCCCTTTGAAAAGGATGATAAAAATTGCTACCCATAATAAGGCACTAGCCTAAAAGCATGATTTTTTTTATTTTCCTCCTTCCTTGAAGCAGTCACAGCCCTTCAGGAACAGCAGAGAAATCCCAAGGGCAGAGCATATCCACAAAGGGGTGGTTAATCCTCCTAAAATGCAGAAGTTTGGAGGTGTGCTATGCTGGGAGCACCCTTCTCCATGAATGCAGGTTTGCACACTGTGACAGAGGGGTGGCTCCTTGTGTTTGCTGTGGATTACCATCAACAATAGACATTTCCTCCCTAGGTGTGAATAAAGGGATGAATTGAGGAATACCCCTGCTCCCCCTGCTCCCTCACCTGAGAAGACAGCACTGGGTGTTCCCAGTGGCCTGGCAAAGCTCACGGGCTTTATGGAAACCTCTGCATTACTACATGGTTAGTAGCTGTTAATTGTGGTTATTAAAATGTACCTTATTCCTCTAATTTTTTCCTGGTTTTACTTCTTTAGTCAACCCCCCTGGATTTAAGCAGAACGCTCACTGATTTTTTTTTTGTCCCCTTGTGCTTCACAGTTTTTGTAAAAATATGAGGTGATAGAGATGACGGGAGAATAGAAGGCTGCTGGTCGGCAAGGAGCAATGTTTAGAGGATGTGTCCTGGGCCAGGACCTGGATACATGGCAATAGTTTTCTGAGGCTGTGCTAGCAAGTCTGGGAATGGCTGTGAAGCCTTCTGTGCCATTCCAGATGGCACAGGATTTATGCCTGGCCACTTGAAGACAGCTGCCTAAAGCACTGCTGGTCCATGCACAAAGGAATATTTTCAAGATTTGTCCTTACTTCCTATTTTCCCAGAAAAAAAATGGAGCAGTAATGTATACTAGCAAAGCTGAGGGAACAAGAAATATGGGCAAATTTCAAATTTCAAATTCAATCACAATTCTATTTTTAAATCAGCAGCACTGCCCAAAGCCTCCAGTTTTATGGTGTTTGATGCTCTTCAAACACTGCTTGGATATTGTGCCAAGACATCCCTCCTTTATTTGGATTTTGAAGCCATGTTTCACTATCAGGTATCTCAAAAACGTATTGAGACCTGTCCCAGGCAACTTTAATCTGAGTTCTTTCTTCATGTTGCTTGGGGTCTTCTGTTCCCAGTTCCTGGGAGATGAGGTGGCAGACTGAGGTCAGCACCAAATCTTGATAACAAGCAAGCCCCATCCAAGCCCCACAGAAGCCAGTGGTTGTGACTCAGGCCCAGAGATAATAGAAAATAACAAAAGGGGACAGAAAGAAATAGCTTGGTCAGCTTTGAGGGGTTATTCTTCCTGTCTTTTAAAAGGAATAAATACAAGGGTTTTGTTATGAATTTATCTGAGAAGTTGCTTGTGCTCCCAGGCAGCCATGTCCTAGCAATGTGCCTGTGTGATGAAGGCAGAGTTTACAGGTTTAAACTTCCTTTTTCAGTATAGTTCATTGCAAGGAACTGTGAGTCACCAATCTCCTCTCTAGTGTGCTGGTCTGCTCGGCATAAAAGCATTAACACACTTAGCGTAAGCATGAGGATCTCACTAACAAAGAATGATAGCACTGCTTAAGTAGTTAAGTTGGTTATTTATTCATTTAAATGTATGTGGATCAAGACGTGATCCAAAGCAGCCGCTAAACCTCTGATTAGTTTGTAACTTGTATTCTGTCCCGTCTCGTTCTTTTGTTTTGCACAAAAGGATGCAGGCAGCATTTCACTGACAGTTGCTTTGGAAATGCAGCCCCCTGTAGCACCTATCGAAGAAGAAAACAGGCAAGAGACTGCATTTCGTTATTTCTGTGTGAGTAAAGCGCACACTCGTGATCTCAGCACTCACCGTGCCTGTGGAAATGCACAAGAAGAAGGCTGTTCTATGCAAAATGTACACATGTGGCCCTAGCCCACAGGCAGAACTTACAATTCATTTTAGGTTTTACGCTTTCCAGAAGTTCAGCTACTTAAACAGGACCATGATGTTTTGGCTCCTTGCCCTAACTATTGCTGCACAAGTGAGTATCCATGTGATTGCAGAAGGTAGAGGAGGATGAGGCAAACTCAGCACATAACATTCATTGAAATGGCTTAGAAGAGGGTTTTGTAACTTGAAGATGGTACCGTGGCCCCTGCTTCCTTCTACCAGTCCCCACATACGCAAACAAAGCAAGTTCTATCTCCCGATTTCACCCCTTGCTGTTTATACAACAACTGGCACTTTTCAGACCTTTTTTCTGTTATTTTTTTTCAAAGACTTTTTTCTATTATTTTGTTTTGAAAGCAAAACAATAAATAAATCTGCAAACCAGACATGGTCAAGTGTTAATCAAAGTCATCTGACAGGCGGGAAGTTGACATCCAGTTACCAAAGCAAGAGACTCCTCTCTTTTCTTGGCCAGTTCAGTATCAGATTTTGGGGGGTCCTGAAAAATATAACTGCTGTGCAGAAGAAGATATACCTCCCCTGCATCTCAGCTAGCTAAGGGGTAAAAATGGTTCATATTAAGGATTTTCTACTCCACAGATAATGTTTGTCTAAAAAATGTTTAAAGATTCTCGCATCACAGGGATGTATGGACCACATTCACAAATATATTATATGAAGACACATAGCTATCCTCACATAGCTATAGATATATGTAGACAGAAAAAAATCGCAAAAGTATGTAATTGAATTTTGTACAGTTCTGCGTAGAGTTAAAACTCATTACAATTAAAAATTGCATCTTAATTCTACAGTTCAGTAAACCACCAGCAAGGCGCACTCTGCCAGCACTGCAGTGCTAGCTGAGGAGGTGAGAGTTACCCCAGACAGAAAGTGGTGGCTACACAGGAAGTGCTGGTAAGTCAGATGGCACAGAGGCTGGAAACTAATCCCAAATGACCATGGATCCTTACCCAAATGCATGGGAACTCCATCCTTCTTGCCTCCTGCCTCTGGAGTCGGGCAGGAGCGTCACCATTCCTGCCACCCCTGCCTGAGAGCAAGGAGGGGCAGGGACAGCGTGGGTCAACATTCAGGTTTTGGAGTGGCATCACCCAGTTGTCACCAGCCCTATTCCAGCTGGGGCAGGAGCCACTGAACCACAAGCACTTCCATGCTCAGCACAGCCCTGTTCTAGCTGGCCCCTGGCATTCAGCAATCCAAGGTGCCTCATCCACCTCATCCCCCACTGCTCGCTTTGAACGCTTGGCCTTGGCTTTGTATCTCGGTGGGCTCTTGGCTCCCTTCTGTCAGCAGATATCTGCTTGGATGGAGGGATTAAAGTATCTCTGACTGACTGCAGGTGACAGAAAAATGCACAAGAGAGGCTCACTGAGAAAAGGCAGACTGATGACTGTGTTGTCTATTGTATGTATATATATCCCTGTTCCTGGCATTTCTCCTAACTGCTGGGTTGTGATAGGATTGTGTTCTTGAATTTCTAAATAGAAATAGGCTGAAAAAACCTGCTTTTTCACAGTGCTGCCTGTCCTTTCATATGCAGATACCTGTGAAATTATGTATGTACATTTTAGCATAAGACCCTTACCCTAAAGGCATGTGAATGTATATTTTCCTACTCCACAGAAGCTTCTGTTTCTCTGCACCATTAAGGATTTGCCCCATCTCTGTGATGCAGCTCACCTGTCCAACTTGAATCCACGGTAAGCAATTTACTGCAGAGTATCTGAAGAAAAGCTTAGGACCAGTTCAAAAGCTAATCAGCTACTCGGTAGCTCTACAAGAGATGTGGTGTCGGAGATGTCTAAGAACAGTCACAGATAATAAACTGGATAATAAGCTACAATGACATCCTCAATAGTTGATACAGTTGGCGTTGCTGAAAACACTAGCCTTTGCACAGCTGTACTCAGTAGTTAGGTGCTACATCGTGCAATGCCACAAGTATCAGTGCATTTAAGGATAACATACTTAGTGTACTTAGGTGTATTATCCATAGAATATTTTCTATAAAATCAGTAGTATAGAAGAGTTTATCTTAGGAAAAAAACCCTCAATGACAAGAGATAGATGCCTCCAAGTGAATCACTAGTCGTTCCTGCTCACTGAAGAGGTCAACTCATTTTTTTTTCCTGTCAGCCAATGCTCTAAACTGAACCTGTGGTCTGAAGAAAACAGGCAGTGCACTCTCTTCATTTGCATCAGTGTGCTAATAAAGATTCTGCAACTGAATCTTATCTAAAAGATGATTAATTGTATTGCTGCACGAGTGTAAATAGAATTCAGGTCCATCTCCCCTTCCTGCCTTCGTATCTGAAGCAGTTTTTACCACTTTACTTCTGTAACCTTAACTACCTTTTTTAAGAAAACTGAGATCAGCCTCATTGATGATCTTATATGAGTCAGAGATGTGTCAGAGACTAGAAGGGTGATAGCTGTTCTCCTGCAACCACAGGCATCCAGCTAGTATTATTTATGTACCATTGACAGTGGAACATGCTCAGACTTGAAGGACTAGTGCTGACCTCCTCTTCCTAATCATTTATACACTCCTTGTTTTGAATGCTCCACCTTAAGGTTTCTCATGACTCACTTTCTCTCTGCAGTGAATAAATAAATCCTGAAGGACACTGTACGCTTCCAAGTGTGTAACAGACTCCACAGCAGAAGCTCTCCAGGCAGCAGTGCTATTTATTGTGGTGGGACCTCAGAACCACAGGACTTGGAGAACTGAGAGGATGGTGGTGCTCAGGTTGTTTTAGGCTTCTCCTGATGAACACTCTCACAGGTGGTATGAGGAAGGGATAAAGCCCCTCTGTTTTCTGGAGACAGGGAAGTTGGGCATTTGTAGTTCACCCTCCAAAGAGGAAACAAATGTTTAAATAGATACCTTGACCATGGTAAAAAATGACACCTGATTATATCGCATAGGGATGTGCAAGTGTGTTATACTATAAGGCATACATGACATATATAATATCTACAATATAATATGCATTATGCTATTGTAGATATAAAATATACCTTAGCTATACGTTATGCATTGGGTTGGTGTATATATATGTTTACCCATATATACATGTGTATATATGCATGTGTGTGTATAAACACACATTTTTAAAATCATTTTTGTTCACTGTATGTGGCTGAAAGCTCTTAAGGTGACTCACTGAATGGGCAGTGGCAGACATTTTTTGCATCTGAAGGGAACAATAAATTGAGGAGACCCATTTCTGGGTTGTTCAGACCAAAGGACCCCATGCAGGACACTCAGCTGCCAAAGATGCTGCTGGTTACTCCTCTCTGTTGTGACTGGGTCATCTGCTGAGTGGGGCTGCTAGTGCTGACATCCCCACTTCCCTTGCCCTGCTTTTGGGAGAAATAAGCAGTAAGTACTTGCAAATGCTTTGAACATATAAAGAGTGTAAAAGGGTGAATATTAATAAATAGTGTATTACAGAATACAGCAATAATGCAAAAGCACCAATATTGGCACTGATGAGACAGACAGCAGTTCACAAACCAGACAATGAGCTTGAGAAATGTAGTGGAAGGAAAGGTGAGGGGAGAGGACATAAGTACAAGAGGGTGGATGGAGATTCTGTCTTGCCTTTGTCCTTCCCTTGTGTAGCTCTTCCTCAGGAGGCACTGCAGGGAAGCAGGGTGGGTGGGGAGAACCTCCCTCCAGGCTTCTCTGCCTGGAGCAGGGTTAGCTTGGCTGTGAGGTCAGAGGTAGAGGGAAGGGAGGAACATCTTTTGGCTTACGTTCAGCAGAGGCTGTGGGGCTGGAACATAATTGTAGGGGCTTGCAATAGGCCAGAATGGGTGGGGGACACATCAAAATGTCATTAGAAAGAAGGAGGGAGACGTGATCCAACATGCTAAGAGCGTTGCTGCCCTCATGGTCCCTGGCTGAGACACATCTAATGGCATGGAGCTTCACCACAGCAGTCACAGGGGAGCAATGTTAGAAGTAGGGCACTATGGGTTGGTCCAGCGTGAGGGAGTAACTTAAACTGCAGAGCTATGATGCAGAGAAGGATGTGGTTCTTTTAATTCCTTCCCCGTGTCCCATTGTTTCCTTTCCAGGCACACACAAAATCTTCCTCTGCCCCTCCCAGCTCAGCTTTCCTCCTCCCTTGGCTTTTTGTCCTTTCCCCATTGTAGAGCCAAGCTGACCAGTACCCATACCCAGTGCAGAAGGGACTTTCCCACGTTGAGTTAAATTTGCTTTCTTTTGGCTATTTCTCCCTATCTGGGACCCATATGTTGAGTCAAACAATTGTAAATGGGGTTAGTTCATAACTTTGGCGTGGGGCAGCAGGGAGGCAGGGCCAGCAATGGGTCCTTCAAAAAAGGTTGTATTTCACAGCTGTGCCCTTCAGTTGTGCTGGGCAGACTCATTTTCATGAATTTACAGAGCCTGGTCACCCCACAAAGCTGCGCATTGGAGCCCAGGCTATGAGTCTGCTCCCTATCAGACAAGAAGGTGCTAGAAAGGTCTGGGAGTCAGGAGCACACAGTCAGATCTTGCCTGCCCGGGATATAAAGGACATGACCTGTCCTGCCATTGGCTTTTAGAGCCAAACTCTCCCTGGCTTCAGAAGACGCTTTATGTGTGTGTGAGGAACCGTGGCAAGGTCAGGGCTAGATTGCTTCACATCATCAAAACATGAATTCAATACATTCATCCTAGAGCAAGGCTTGTGCAACAGAATTTAATGGAATAATATAAAAGCTGGGAACCTGAGTGCACTGCAATGTCACTGGAGAAAATACACCAACAGCCTCACAGGAAAACAACACACAGATTAATGCAGTCAGATTAATCAGAGATTTTTCTTTTTACTAGAGACATGACCTTAAGGCTTTCCTTTGCATGCTAAAGATGCCACCTTTGACACTGAGAGGTGCAGTGCAGTAGAACTACATCTTTTAATGGAAGTTTCCCAGGCCATCTGCCAGTGCTCTGCAAACAGATAAATTTATGGTCTTTCAGGTACAAACAGGTCCAGAGGAGGATGTGGTTCTTTCCATTTGTTCTCCCTGTCGCCTTCTAAGCCTTCCAAAGCACATGTGAACATGGCCCAGCGATGTAATCTTCCCAGGTCTGATAAACAGTATTTTACTTGAGTACCTTCACCAAAAATTAGTAAAATCCCCAAAAAGACAAGCTATTAATCATTCCACAAAATACTAGGTTTAGCTTCACAGGTATAACTCAAGTCCACCAACTGTAAGCCTTATTCTGTTTTCTGCTGCCAAATCTGTGCTCTTTTGTTGCTTACACTAGTTTAAAACTCTGTAAACACGGAACTGTTTGTAAGCTGCAAAAATTCCTCTCTCCAGATTGGAAATGTATTTTCCCATACTAAATCTTGCACCAAAATAGGCAGCGTTCACCACTGATTCTAAGTTCTTGTCCCGTGCTGATAAAATAGATCTCTCCAGACAGGTGCAGACAGCCCTGACCTGTGATGTTTGGGTGGGTGCTGCCTCTACACCTTACTCAGCACCTGAGCTGGCCCTGCGCTCACAGTAAGATCGTGCAACTGGAGAACAACATTTATTTTGGAAGGATAACCTCCTTGGGTCTGACAGTGAAGAGGATGGCTGCTCTGTGGTCTTGGGGTACTCGTGGCGATACGACCCTGCTCATGTGTGCAAAGCCAGCTGCCATCCGGGTTGCAATACATAAAAAATAAAAAATGAAAGCCCCATCATATCTGAGGTGTGCTGGAATGGATGTGACAAATGCAGTGATTTATAATGAAGCAGCAATTTATAGCCCTGTTTTTCTGACTGTTTTCTGTCAGCTAGCTCGGAGAGAGGAATTTGTGGCATTTGTGTTGGTCCCACAGTTCATGGCATTATTGCTCAGGGACTGTAAACTGGGTGAGTTTGGCTAATATCTAGGGTTTTTACCTGTAGTAATAACATAAAACCTCTATGTACAGGGGAGGGAGAGAAGGAGATGCAGAAACTGCTGCATGTACAATAATATTTATGAAATCTTGTTATTTCAGTACCTGCCTGGTAATATGGTATGGTTTTGTTTGCTTTCTCCATTCAAAGGTCTTAAGAGACCTCATAAACCAAATTGAGGGGGGATAGTATTGTTTTTATAAGATTAACTGATAAGCAAACATATATAAATAAGCAAGCATATATAGGAGCACAGAGATCTGCTTCCATTCTAAAGTAATCTGCAACAGAAAGAGCAATTTTCAGTGGTAAATCTGGGCTAAGCAGTGCTGTGAGTTCAGGTAACCAGTGCCACATCCTTTGCTTCTCCAAGGGTACAGAGGAGGCAGCCAGTGTGTCATTGCTGCTCCAGCAAGGCAGGCTCAAGCACTGAGAGGTGTTTTGGCTTTCTTAAGGTTATGTGCCAGTTTTGAGAGACTGAGAAAGCCCTGATCCAGGGCTACCAGTCTTTACCAAGTCCATAAAATCACATTTTCCTTCTTGTGGCCAGTATTGTTTCAGCAATAGTTTTGATTGCTCTTTTTATTTCCTTTGGAATGTTAATGTTGGCATATAGGTGTTTTCAACCCTCTCCAGAAAATTTAAGTTTCTCTGAAACAGGAATTAAGCAAGGAAGATTTACTACAGTTTTAAAAATCCATCACTCCAGCGCCCATCCCCAAAGGAATGCTGTGCGATCCAAAGTATCACTGCCTGCTATTGCATTGGCAATTCTTCCTCAGTCAAAGCTTTTCCATGTTTCTTCCTAGGATATTAATACAGATATGATCATCACTTAAAACAGCTAGTGAGATAAAACTTGCTTCCAAAAATGGGTTGACTGTGAGGGATGCCAAGTTATTTATCTTGCATTTTTAGTGGTATTTTCTGAAGCATTAACCAGGTTATTGGTTTTGCCTCCCCTCCAGTAACAAGGACAAAATTTGGAACTGTTTCACACCGGTTTTGGGAGAACAAGAACGGGGTGTCTTGTTCTCTGCGTAGGATTCATTCTCAATGCATCGTTACTGCCAGGTAACCTCTTCATCTGGCTGTTTGCCCTGCTGCCTCCCTGGCTGTCTGTTGTTAGCCGAGAGATGATGTGAGATAGTTGCAAGGTGGCTCAGACTTTGCCATCCTCAAGCTGACTTAATGGAAGTAAAGGACATTTTTTCCAGCTTTCTCCACAGGAGTGCTGCTCACTATTACCTCAGCAGGGACTTGAAACTGCAAACCAAAACATTTCCAAGGTCTGCAGTGCTCCAAGATCTCCAGGGCCACGGCTGTGATGGCCAAGGCCATTGCTTGGCAGTACCAAACTGTGATTATTCCCCTGTACGGGTGCACCAGGAGTCAGATGTGAGTGTGTGGGGCTGTCTCCATGGGCACAACAAGAGACCTGAGTGAGTTTTGTGCTGGTGTGTGGCTTGGCAGCAGCCACATATCAGAGGTGTGCAGCCCTCTTTCTAGCACGGCATGGGGTGCCCTTTAAATTCAGGGGACACTTGCAATCCCAGCCAAGATGAGGCTTTTGAGTGGCAGAGGTATTTTGGAAATATGGGTTTCAAATTATTAGTTATCCCAAACTTATTGCCTGCTCTGGACAGTCCTAAGGGACAGGCAGAGCCTCCTCTGTCATCACCCTCTCTGAGTACACAAAACATTATTGTGGCAGCATCGAGCCTGGGTCACACATGGCACTGCCCCGTCCCAGTATCCAAAGCTCTCCCAAGCTGCAGAGCAGAGCTCCTTTGCACAAGCTGGCACTGAAGGTGTGGAGCAGGATGATCCCACACGTCATTTCAAGGGGCATTTTTATTTCTAAGCAACCTGATGTGGCAGTGGCGGTTACTTGCAAAACAAGCTTTTTCTGTCATGGATTTGTTTTCCCCCTTTCTTTGTAGTTAAAGGAATTGTGGATGTAGTACAGCTGACTTCTGTATAAGGAACACACACGATCTGCTGCAAGCAGGAGGCTGCCCTGTCGGTGCTGCTACCCAGTGCAGCCAGGCTGGATCACCTGCCTTCTGGCATGTCCCCATCCTCAGCCTCACAGCAGCAGAGATGTCTGGGGTGCCCTGTGCCAATCCCAGCTCCCTTCAGCCACTTCAAACCTCTTGCAGGGCCAGTGTTTTCCTGGTCTCATGGTGGGAGGTGGTCCCACAGCTCCCGGGAAGCGGCCCCCCTGAGCCAGGATCACCTGGCCGCTCACCTCGGCCGCTGGGCCATTCCTGGCAGGGTGACTCAGAGGCAGGGAACCCTGCGAGGGCCCTGGCACATGCCTGCACTGAACCACTGCCTACAGACTCCTGCTCTGCCCAGCTCACCCTTCCTGCCGCCTTTCCCCCAGGGTCCTAACTCCCAACTTTGTTGCTCTATAAACATAATAACAATAATTATTCTCTCATTGGACGCATAGCCATCTTCTTTGTTTGCAGGCTTAGATAAATATCATTCAAATCATGGAGTCTGATTCATGAGTCAAGACGATGGCAACCCTCCAAAACCTCCTTGCCTATGGAGAGTGTGTTTGTGTGAGAGGGAAAGAGAGTTTCACTGTACGAAGAGTAAGAAACTGGAAGCCAAGTGAATTAAATACAAAGAAGATAATTATGTGTAATTCATTTACTGACTAATGATTGCACCTGGTACAGAGGTTTATGAATTCATTTGACTCTGCAAGGTTCTCAAAAACAATCTCACTGCTACAAGATAAAAGTTAAGTTGACTTCTTAACACAGCAGTGTTTACACTAGAGTTATGGTAAGATTCTGCCTTTTTAGTTCATTTCACATTTTATTTCATGGCCATTCACTTTTCCTGGGTTCATCTGGTGTCTCTTTGACAGTTGCAACTGCTCTGTGCTGATCAAGGCTGGGTGACACCACAGACTGAAGCCAGCACTCTGCTGCTGAGAGCCTCACAGAGCAATTGGACGTGGTACTTCTCCCTCATCTGCAGCCAAACCTTGCCACGAAGACTGTGACTTTGGCATGGGAGCAGCTCATCACAGCCCCTCTTTCCCCACTTCTGGGGTCCACAGCAAATTGGCACTCTTCATGGTGTCCCCCGTTTGTCACCGCAGCCTGATGCCATCAGCACCTTCCAGCCAAACACCAGCAGGCAGTACCAACCTGCTCCTGCTAATGCCTGGGTGGATTTCAGGATGAAGACCCAAAGACAAAGCCTTTAATAGGGTAAAAGCACCATGCCCAAGGCCTCGCTCAGTGCTGCCAAGCAGCACAAGTGCTACCCAAGGTGATGTTTTCACCAAGTGGTGGAAACAGAAGAGTTTTTGCTCTCATAATGTTCCCCATGCAATTGCTAGACATAAGCTGGAGCCCCTCTTCCACTCCTCCCCTCCAAATGGAACTCAGTTAATTGCTCAGGTTGACTGTGACGTTGTTTTGCCAAAACCACAGACATTTGGCTGGGCCATCCTGTAACTGGGAACTATTTTTTCATCAGTCAGTTCAAGCAGAGGGTGCATGAGAAGTAAAGGCACAGCATTTGTGCATGGGGCAGGGGGCTAAGTCTGCAGGCACTGGATGAGTGTACTTACTTATGAGATGCACTTTAAGACCGATTTTGGGAAGGGAACAAAACAAGCATGACATATTTTTAAGGGAATAATAAAGAAACGGGGAAGTTACTTGGTAGTTTGAATAATAAATCACGAGATGATCATCCACAAGCTGATTACACCTCCATACACTTTCTAGCACTCCTTACCACTGAGTGTTTGCTGATGTGTCACATGGTGAAGAGGAGCTTGTGGCTGCCAATGAAGTAGCTGCAGTGTTGATGTAAGTCCCACTGCTGCAAGAACATGTGCTCACAGGTGTCTCCTTGGAGCTGGCACAGCCTCGGTGTGTGGTGATGGGAGACAGCGACCTGAGCTCACTCCCACCCAGCGGTCCCTCCTGGGCAAGCAGCAGAGGTGCCACTTTCTCCAGCCACGGCAGCCAGACAATGAAAGCAGCAGCAACAAAATAAAAGTAACCCTCTGCGCTGCTATTTTTGATTTGAGGGATTTGCAATGAGAAAAGCCCAAACCAGCTCATCTCGTTCATCTGAGTGTTCTCATTGACTGAAAGGCAGTCAAGCATGCATTTTAATTTTGAGCCTGTGCAATCCTTTTCCGATGAAGATCTGGCAAGCCAGGACAGATTGCAGTCCGTGAGATACTTGCAGTGTGATAGTATTTTACCTGTAGGTGGATCCTCATTTTAGATAGTGAGATGCAGAGCCAATGAGCCTGATTCACTGCTGTGTTACTCCAGTTTTTTAGTGGAACAACACCATTGAATCATCAGTAAAGTTGAAATAACAAATGATAAAATGGGAGCATTGTGTCGAAGTTTGCAGCGAGTGCATGGAAGTGACTGACTCCTTCTTGCAGAACCATTTAACTTATATGGATATTTTTCAGTTCAAAATCTATCAAAAATATGACAACGTGCCTAGGCTGGAGTTTCACATTTTAAAAAAATAATTAAAATCTAATATATAACTCCCTCAGTATGTCTATGTAGTAGTTTTTTTTTTCCATCCAGAAAAAGAGGACTTTTGAGAAAAGACCTTCAAAATATAATTTTTGATGTAGTTCATTTCTATGCACCAGCTGGGCACCATGTAAAGCTTAGAAACAGGACAAGCTAAAAAGCTAGTCCTGGTTTCTTTTTGATTTATGAAAACACTCACTGAGCAATTGAAAACAACTGAGTAATTGCAAGTTTTTTGCAAGTAATGCTCTGGAAAAGCCAACTGAAGGCAGTAGGCAAGCTTGCAATTAGTAGTTCTAATTATAAAGTGTATACATAAAATAATGGAGTATCATAAATAAAGGCCAAATGTAAATGATGCAATAGGAACAGCAGATCATATAAAGATGGACAAACAATCCAGCAAGAGAAATACTTGTAAATAATCCATATTTTTCCAATAACAGCAATGACAACAAAATATAAAATAATAGTGGTGCTTTGTTTTATTTTATGAAATTTTTACAGTATCCCTGTCTCAGTGCCATCTGATGCTCCTGCTGCTGCTGCAACCAGAGTCTTCCGTGGGTGACAGTCCCAGTCAGGGTGTCAGAGTCAATACTGACAGACACACAGGCTGGTGTGGGAGCCCCTGGCTCAAACGGTGGGCTCAGCTCAGCTGTGCCAGTTGTCATTTGTCATATCGATGGGAGAACCGCTCCATGCCCACGGCCACTGCCAGCACTGACGACAGCCACCAAATGCCACCGTCTGAGAGGTAGCTGAGCTGGAGCCTGCTGGGCTGGGTAAGCCAGACTTATGTCAGATTCAAGCTATGGAGCTTGAACAAGGACTACCTTAAGTGCTACAGGGGACTCTGGGCTCAGCAGTCTGTGGTATGTTTAGGTGTAGCCTAAATTTGCCAGCCTGTGACAATGCTTCATGTACTACATGGGAAATGTGAAATTCCAGAGTTCTGGAGCATCATCCCCGCAGTGCTCCTGTGCCCCACACGTGTGCAATGGCACAGCAGGATGACGTGCCGCACTCCCTGCAGAACTGCTCTGCAAATAAAGCCCTGCATGCAACCAGAGAAGGTGAAGAGACATAATACCTCAGGGAAATGTTTTTATTTATTCTCCTTGGGTGCATATATGGCAATCACCCATGCAGCATGATCCAGGATGTTGAAAACCATTTCATTATGTTCTATAAATAAAGGACTGATGTGGCTCAATTGTATCAATTATGCAACTCTTCTAAGTGGTGTAGTCAAGGGTAAATGCAGGCAAAGGACACTCCCTTTGTACCTACTTCTGCTCAGCACACTTCTAGTATTTACCTGCTCCTCGTATACCACAGACAGATGAATCTGCCCACTTTTATTTACCACTATACCACTGACTCCTCTTTGGTCAAGAGCTTTTCCTATGCACAGATGACACAATGAAATAGAAAATGGAAGTCAAGACACTGCTGTGTTAGTCTGTTGTGCAAGATATGTGGCTGTACAGTAATTTCGAGCAAAGCATCGGTTTTAAACAATGTTTAAACTGACACCATTATTATGCAATATTGTTAATTATGGCTAGAAGGGTATTTGAGGTTAGTTGGCGCTACCTTTGTCCATTTCATAATTATACCAAGACGAGAATATGACTAAGTTGTGCCCAAGCTAATTGTATCCATTTGGTTTTATCCCTCCTCTTCACCACTCTAAGTCACTTGCATTCTGAGTTGTAAGTTTTTTTGAGGGTTTTGTGTGCAGTTGAGCTAAATACAGCGGGGCTCAGTGCTGACTGGGCAGCTGCAGGTAACATTGCAATAGTAGCATTAACAGTAGCAATAATAAGAATGTTACCTGGCAGTATCAGGATGAAAAACAAATAAGCAAAACTAACCAAAAAAAAACCAAAAACCAAGCAAAACAAAAACAACAACAAAATCCAAATCCAAAAACAACACACCAAAAAAACCTCAGCCAAACAAAAAACAATACAAAACACAAAATCAAAAAAAAAGCCAAAACAAACAAATAAAAAAATGAACCAACACCCCACCCCCATATCAATGGATTTACCCCAGAAAGGAATTTGGTAACTCATGGTCTTGTTTGCCTACAAAGGCTGCAGTCTGCCATGGATGGCACTTATGTAAAATAGAATTGCCTGCAAGGCCTAAATGCCGTAATTAACAGGCAGTTTTAGAAATTATTGGCTAATGCCATTTAATAGAAATACTGCCAACTATTGTTGTAAAAACTTGGTTTGTTCCTTTGGTGGTAACATAAAATGACTCAACATGGCTTCACTGGGAAGAGATACTTTTGTCTACTACATATCATTACCTACGTTTTTAGACTGGTTTAATACAACAATACAAATTTAGGAATTCAAATGTATTCTCAAAACTAAGAAGAGGGCCAACGGCCTCCTGAGCAACCACAATACTGGTGATACAACCTAGCCTTTCTTCTTGTGCTGTCCCAGTCCTGCTCCCGTGGCAGCCAAGGCCACTTTTGCCACGGATGGTGTTTAAAGTTTAAAGGTTTTTGTATCAGGCAAATACATTCCTGTAAGCCTGAGCAGCGTTTCCCTTGCAGTGTATACAGTATCACTCAGAGAATCAATACACATTTTTGTTAATAAACGCTCTGATTCACACCGGAAAATACAGGTAGCTCTGAGATAATGTGCTCTGCTCACGTGATGCAGCTGTTATATCACCTAAGAACATTTTCACAACGCTGCAATAGTGACCAAAAGGTTATTTGTCAAACCTTGTCACCCAGAAGGTACCAGCTGAAAAGTCTCTATTTGATTGCTAAAGAGTGCAAAGCAACAAATTAATATTGGCAAATCTTAGATGAGGCATCATGTGGAAGTTGCACAGCTAAGCCTAACACCCACCTTCACTTCAGGGAAAAGAGAAACCAGACCTGCAGACATGCTAATCACCTCCGGGTTTGAGAGTTCCCACTCACCTTTTTGCAAATGAACCCCAGAACCTCACAGCTTTCTATTTACTGCACTGAGAGACAGGACTAAAGAGTAATTAATTGCACCCCTATTACAGGATTTTATTATGCCTTTTAATGCATGAATTTAAAAGAAAAGGCACTGCATGAGGAGACTGACCTCCCTGATACACAAGGAAGAGGCAGATTTCCCTCTCTGTTCAGCTAGAAGTACCATAAAGGTGAGACACTGCTTGTGTTCGGGAGGGCTCGACAGCATGGGGTGTGACCCTCCAAACCAAGGTCACCTCACCTCAGCTGCAGTGCTCCCAAGGCTCAGGCAGTGTCAGACAAAAACTGGCTTCTGGCTTCACCCACTGGGAGTTCAAGCACACAGGCTGTGCCTCCTTTCCAGGTCAAGAGGCAATGCCCTTCCGCTGTTCCTGAGGACAGGCACCTCAGAGCACACGGGCAATAGCAACGCTGGTGGTCAACACCGAGCAGGACACGGACACTGATGGCACCACAGGCATTTGGGTACCCCATCCCACTGGCTTTCAGTACAACACAAAGCTCTTGGGAAACCCTGTGAAACCCAGACCATCATCCAATGCCAGTTACAGCCTGCCAAGCTGAAACACCAGTTAACACTGTCTGTAACTTGCAGTGTCCCTGGAGCAGCTGGTGTGCAGTCATCCTGCCCAGCAGGGCACAGGAACCCCCAAAGTCCCTTTTGCAGACCCACACACCTAGTCTTAGTGGGGAGTAGAGCCTCAAAACAGTAAGGCACCCCCAAAATGCACACAGGTCTGGAGGCGGGGCAGTCCCAGTGCCAGGGTCAGAAACAAAACTGCTGCTGCAGCAAACACTGCAGTGCATGGCATGGCTGTCACCAGCCTTACCCCCACCTTGTCAGCAACCTCCCCAGTTGGTGATATGTCCCATGCCTGTATCAGATGACACTGATCCTTATCAAGATCAACTCCAGGTTGTGGAGTTGGTATATTAATACATTGAATGAATTGATTTCCTTTTCCGTGCCTGTCTCTGCTCTTTTCCCTTCACTGATCTAGGCATTAAAAGACAATTTATTCCCTTGCCCAGGCCCCAAGTATCCGTGTATCAGAAGAATTCTTGTCCACTGCCTAGAAACAGCGAAGATGTGAATGCACCTTCTCTTTTGAAGTGTTATTCCATCCTCCCACAACTCTTTCTTCTTTGCTAACTGCAGTCAGCAACCCCCAGGACCTACACCCACTCTGATCCCAACTCACTGAAGAATGTACCTGAAACCAGATCTTGCTAAAGAGATTGCAGCTCCTGTTCCATAGTTTGTTTATAAGCTCTTTTGGATACTTCCATCTGATCCATAAATGAGAGCCCACTTGCTGCGCAAGGATTCTGGAGTTTAACACTCACTCAGTGGAACAGGTGACCCATCACAGCTCTCAGCACCACAGCCCTGAGGAGCTCCAGAACCCCAGAACAGAGCCAAGGGGAGCCCACCCCGGGTCTTGATGAGGTGTTTGGGAACATCCCCCCTGTGGGGATGGGCTCCACACAACCTGAGCCCAAGGGCTCCCACGGGCCTTCCTGCAGCCTGTGTTCTGGTTGGAGCATCCAGCTGAGCAGCTGAAGGTGCACTAGAGCCCTTTGCCTTGCTCCTCCTGCCCTCCCTTGCCAGGGACAGCCCTGCACCCTGGGGCTGGGGCCCTACAGGCTTGGCCTCGCTTCTAGGACAAGGTTCCCACTTCATACCAACAATCCCCTGCGACAATGAGGATGCTAAGCAACCACAAAGTCTGAGCTGGGTGGGACACTGGTGCCAAAGAGCTTCCAAAAGGTGAAGGGAGGAAAAGTTGCCTACTGCTGGTACTGTAACTGCTCAGCAGTTATGCCATAAATAAGACAGAGTATGTTGGATGTTTTATTTTGTTTGTATGTAAACTGTACAGTTGGAGTCTGAATAAACCTCTTTTGTCAATGTTCTCACCTTTCTGATATAAAAATAAAAAACCTTAAACAAAGGAGTGGCAACCTGCCAAGCTAGCCTGGTTCAGTAAGAACTGCACTGAAAGGGAATAATTTTGTTCCAAAGCTGAGGAGATAAAATTGTAAGCTTTCAGGATGCCCCTACAGAAGGAGCTGTGTTTTACACAGGAGGCTCTAGAATTGAAGAATTAAAAAGGGGACTCTCCCAAAAGGAAAGGAAAAACCAAAAATGCTATAAATTTTTTGCTACCAGAACTGCTTTCTAGTTTGATGGAAAGGCTGCATGCAAATAGCTGCTGAGAAACAGGAGTGTGGCAGGGTGAAAGCAATTAGGAACACTTTAATGATCATGAAAAAAAAATCACAAGGAAATGATACTGTGTATTAAGTAACTTTTGCTAGGCTGAACATTAAACAGACATCAAGAAATTGTGCTTTTACTTTGCAATTAGTCTTAGCAGTGAAATCTAGGCTTACCACTCTAATGCCAACATGGGAACTTCCAGTAAACAGCAACACATAATTACTGCTGGGCGGAGGTGAATCAACCACTTTCCGTCACCAAGCCAAGGAGAGACCCTCTGACCATCTGTCAAAGGTGGGTGGGTGAATAAGAGTGTTACTTTCTTGCTGTGCTCCCATCAGGGCACCACACCTTGTGATAGTATCTCTGTAATGAGCAAGCTTTAAATGATGTGTCACTGCAGGAGGGCGACCCAGCAGGGCAGGTTTCTGTAAGGCACGAGGGCTGCAGTGCTCACACTTACCTGGGGACGCTGGGAATCTGAGAGGAATCTAAAGTGTGTCTCCTTCACTAGCACTGCTCGTGGCTCCACAGCAGCGCTGTCACTACACAAACATCCTGTTTGCTTTTCTGTGCAGCACTCTAAAAATCTGCTAATGTGCAAGTAAGGAGATTACAAACGCAGTCCATCGCAGAATGGATTAGCATGGGTACACCAAATGATGACAGAATGATGCATGTTTCTTCCAACTAGCTGTCCATTCCTGATGCTGCATGCCTGAGTGTTCCTACAGAGTTGTTCCACCCACCACTGTGCTGCCTCTTTCCTCAAGTGCAATTTCCTGGTCCAGTTCCAGTCACGGGGTATGTGTCTGCTCTGCCAAGTCCTTCCAGTCATGAAGGCCCCAGTGAATCTCACCAGACCCTCTGTGAGGCTGGTCCATTGCTGTACTGACCAGCATTTCCAGGAGTTTTGTTTTCCACAGAAATGGAGAGATTCCCAGATGCTGTTTTGGCTGCGAGCAGGTGCAATGGCTGCAGCCAGGCCCCTATGGCAGTAATGAGACTCAAGCCACTCAGACGCAGGCCAGCTTGGCGTAGTAGTATTTATCCTGCTCAGGCTCCAAAAATTCCCTCAACCAACACTTCAGGCTCATGCTGAAGGCCTTACAATCTCAATACATATAATTAACAGGCTTCTTCTTAAAGGGATTAGCCAAAGCATTAGCAAAGATGAAGATGTCTTATGTAAGATATCCATACATTTTTCCTGGGCATACTGTAGAGCAAGTCCACACAGAAGCCATGTCGAGACACAAGAAGGTAGCTAGTCACAGCCAGTATGGATCTAATACAGACAAATTGTACCTGGCCAGTGTGGTTGTCATCTGTGCTGGAATGACAGGCTGGATGGACAAAGTGGGGGAAGCAGTGGATGTCTCTTACTTTGTTATAGCATGGTCTTTGACATTGTCTCCTGTATAGAGCAGTCTGGGGTGGCATTGCCTGAATGGATGCACCACAACCTGGCTGAAGGAAGCTCATGGCTGGCCCAAAAGGCTCAAAGGATAATAATGGTCAACATGGTCAGCAAGTAAACACTTAATTGGTGTTACCAGATGGCATTCTTCAAGTGACAACACCAGGGCCAGCCTTCGCCAGCAGCCTGGGTGACAGAACAGGATAGTTCCTCAGCAAGTCTGAGCAGGACACTGAATTGAGTCTCCAT
Organism: Cephalopterus ornatus; assembly: GCA_013396775.1. NCBI lineage: Eukaryota > Metazoa > Chordata > Aves > Passeriformes > Cotingidae > Cephalopterus > Cephalopterus ornatus. Next base: position 43,421 of record VZRE01014282.1, on the reverse strand, counting down.
GTCCTTATGCTGGAGGACAAAGGCAGCCATTCAGGGGGTCTTCATCAACTTGGAAGACAAGCCTGAAAGAAACCTGCTGAAATTCATCAAGGACAAATGTAAAGACTGCACTTGAGACAGAATAAAGCTGCGTGACTGCCAGCAGCACAGTGCTGATGCGAATCACCCCTGGGCTGTGTGAGCCGGGCTCTCCACAGGGGTGACAGCACAACAGCACAAGAAATTGCACTGATCACGACAGAAGAAATTTTTCAAAATAAGACCAGTTAAACTGGAGCAGAGAGGTTTGTGAAATCCCCATCCTTGGAGATTTCAAAAATTGAATGGACAAAGCCCTGAGCAGCCTAAGCTAATGTTGAAGTTAGTCCTGCTTTGAGGAGGTTGGTGTGCAGCCCTCCAGTTGACTCTTCCAAAAGATACTATTTTGTGTCTGTTTTGTTGGGCTTTCTTTGTTTGGTTTTATAGCTGCTAGTCAGTGAGATGTGGCTGGAATTAATGATTCCTCAAAAAGAATGGAAGCTATTCTAGCATCACCTGCCAATTATTTATTTATAACACGAATGAATTCTGAGTATGCATCACAAGCCCAGACAGTCAAGAGACTTCAGAGATTTTGTCTCTAAAGGAACAAAGAAATTAACTTTCTCTCTCATATCTTCAAGTCTGAGTCTTAGCAGAACCATGTTGCAAACGTGAGGCATGGGTCCAGGAGACCATGCCTCCAAACAACACTGGCTGCAGTGCCAGGATATTGAGATATATAGGATATTTGGACCTGCCAGGCTCTGGAGAGACACAGGTCACTCCTGCAAGTCACAGCCCCAGCTTCCCCCCAACCCCAAAGCCCCAGGCCGCCCAGCCCTTCTGCAAGCTTATTGTTGTCAGAACAGAGTGAATGCTCAGAAAAGATACCAGATTTGTGCCTTAGTGTGTATCAGATAGGTTCTGTGACACCAATACAAAACCTGTGCCAAGAAGGAAAAAATAAATAAATAGAAATAAAAACCAAAACCTATTTGAAAGTGTGTTCAGAAACAAACAAGCAAAACCTCTTATCCAAACAAATCATAGTTAGATCTTGGGTGAGACCATGTTTATGAGAGTTTGGCCAAGAAGCTTGCTTGGAGATAACTTCTCCAGCCTTAACATAACACTACCAGCCTGGACAAGTGCTACCAGAGAACACCTCATTACAATGCTGTTGTGGTATTTATTTATAGATAGTAATTTATATCACATCCATCATACACACTGATGTGGCAGCTCTGATCGGCACATTGGACTGCTTCTCCCACTGCACTCCCTGCCCCAAATCCACTCCCCACGTCCCCCGCTCCCTTGCCAGCACCACTGCTTCCCACTGGGTGTCTGCATGGGTTCAGCGTGACAGCAGTGTCGCTATCAATAAGCCCCTCTCTGCCCACATTTATCCAGCCCTGCAGCACTCCAAACATGCAGGTGGGGTATCAGAGATGCAACAGCCCCATCAAGAGTCAGACACACATCTGTGGTGCTTTGCAGCTAGGTGTGCTTGGGTACAACCATCACAGGCACTACAGAGCTTATCCCTGCAAGGCAGCTGGAATCTGCATTTGCTGGAGCATCGAAGTGGCTTTGGAATGCACCAAGGATAATGCCAGAGAAGCACACCTACAGGTCGCAGACACTGATGCAACAGCCAACATGATAAACCCCTTATGAGAAAGCACAGGGTGTGTCTTTAGTGGAAAAAAAAATGAAAAAAGAGAAAAAGACTGGCCAAAAAAAAAAAAAAGGGGGTTAGGTGAGGTAGCTGCAACTGCCAGGAGCAATGTGAAATCAGTTTACATTAGAGCAGGTTGCTCTTGATTTCACTACAGCAGTTGTCACGCTTGGTAAGAATAACAAGCTATTCCTATGGCAGCCCCCATTGTGCAGCTCAGCACATGCAGCACAGTGGAAGTAAATCCAAGCAAATGCAGTGGCTAGGATGGGACTTCTCATTTTAAAAAGCACATTAAATGGTTATGTAAATAAGTTTCCACTTCAGGAGTCTGTGAGAACAATCATTTAGCTGTCAGAGGACTTTGTTACTGGAGCACCCGATGTTTTACGTGATATCTGCACTTCGGATTGAAACGCTGTCATATATGTCCCTCTGCGGCTCCCAGGTCCTTCCCGCTATCTGGCCATTCAATCTCCAACTTATTTTAATGCTTTCAAGCTCAACAGCTATCTAGATTTGCACCTTCATGCATGTCCAGAACTGCCCCAGTCCTGACAAGGCCAAGCAGCTCAGCCCAATTCACACCTAAGTCTGATCAGGATCAAGAAACTAGGCGTTGCTTTGCCTAAATCCCCTGAGGGCTTTGATCGGGGATTATATGTTACCTGGTGACTGTTTCATGTGAAATGCATAAACAGTCCTGGGAGAGGAGTCCAGAATCTCAGACTCCCCTATGAGGGCTGGAACCAGCAGGTAGGACAGCCGTGCTCCCTCACGTGCGCTCACTCACCAGCCCAGTGATTCAACAGCACGTTGCTGTAGAGCAGCAGCTCCTCCACGGAGCACGGGCCACGAATGCCCAGCTCCCTGCCTTGTAGCTTGGGTGCTCTGCTAGAGGTGGCAGCTGGGAACAAAGAGCCTCAGAAGAACAGTGACCCTATTTGTCACTTCCTGGCTGCTGGTAATCCACGTTTCAGACTAGGCATCTAGTGCTGTGACAGAAAGCTGCCTGCACTCATCTTCTAGAGGAGCTGCTGGGCTGGGTCACCATAGCAGTAGCATTTAAGACTTAAAATTTCCCTATTAGTCTCTCTGGACACCTCACTGAATGTTTTGGTCCTCGTGCTGAAGTGCCAAGCTTGCCTCAGGCTCCCTGCAGGGATTTCTGGCTCTGAAGTCAGGATCTGGTGCTAGAAATAAGAAACAGAGCTTAATACTGAGATATCAAAGTATCTTTGGATTGAACTTAAAAAAATTGTAATTGCATCCACAAATGACTACACCACATCCTCAGCCTGGGCACTCGGGTCGTGGTGCGTGACATGAGGAGTGTCATGAATCAGCATGTTCCAAGGAGAAAGCCATTGGGAAAATCTGTACTGCTGCTATTGCTACAGGGAAACAGAGTCCTCCTCTACTCCAACAGCACACCAGCTCCCTCCCTGATAATGCTCTCTCCTTAACAACCAGCAGTGCATTTGTCTCATCCCAGATCATTTGGAGGAGAGAGCAAACAGCTTGGTTTCTTCTAAAAATGGGGGGAAATTGTATTTATATAAAATATAAAAATGCACAAATTCTCACATTTCTCTGAGGAAACATCTAACTGGACAAGCTTCCATCTGGACTAAATTCGTAGCAGTGTGCAGCTTGGTCCTGTTGGTTTCCAGTTTTACTACAAAAATTATATTTCTGACAGTAGATATTGATAATTCTGCCCTGGATCAAATACACAAAAATGCTTTGGAAAATGCCATCTCTTGCTCACAAATGCAAAGCGAGAGTTGTTTCTAAGTTTCACTTGTTCAGCAATTCTTCCACTCTGAAATCTCCCTATTTGCTGCAGTGCTCAGAAAGTTCCATTGGAAACCACTCAGCACACCCAGTACACACACCAAAAACACCAGGAGAGAGCCACACCAAGAGACAGCCACAGGCCAAGTCACTTCTCATAAAGGCTCTCAGGCTTCCTTCTGAGATGACAAAGCTATTCACATGGCTCCCATGCCATGATCTGGGGGCAATACCTCCTTCTGATACCCCAGAAAAATGAAAAAAAACAAGAAAGAGAAAGCTGGGAAAATGCTTTCAAATTATGTGCTTCAGCCAAAGGGAGCCCCACCATGACTCTACAACTAATGCCACTGCTCATCCTGAGATCTCCACTGCCTTCACCATCGCTGGCAGCATCAGGGACCCTCCAGCTAAAAGCTGAATGGCACTGCTCTGAGAAACTTGTCTCCACAAAGCAGAAGCAGAACACAGTCAGTGGTGGGTCCAACCCCAAGCCCACCATTAACTACAGAGGGCTGTGGATACTGCAGGTGCAGAAAAGCAGGGTGTTCTTAGGAAAACAGAACTTTCCCTGAGGCTGGTGACTGCCAGGTGCAGGAAGCTCCAAGGTACCAGCTGAGGAAGCATGTCACCGTGCTGTTCCCCACCAGGGAAGCTCCAGCAATGGCAGTGCAGAGCTCTGATTCACACCACTGTTGGCAGGGCATTGGCTGCCACCCTGTGCAAATCAGTAATGGCTTCAGGGGAAAATTACCAGGTGGTCACGAGGAAAATTCCCGGGGTTTCTCCCCCCTCGCCTCTGTGATAATAGGCTACTTATGATTGTCTGAAATCACCTGTGTATTTTCCCAGGCATCCTGGCTACCAGTTAGAACAAAGCACAGGTCTCTACAGCAGTGTTGGCAGCAGCAGTCCTGCTGTTCACTAAAAGCCTCACATTTGTGTGCAAGAGACTGTAAAGTCCAGAATTTCACTGCTGTGATGGCACTGAGGGGTGACACGGCAGTGATGACTGATACTCAGACTTAGGTTCAGGGAATACTTAACCTTTTCTAGCTAATCCCCCTGCTTCAGGGAGTACATCCTGGTACCCCAGTTTTCCCATTGCTGTAAGGGGAAGAAGTAACTCATCACCTGGTTTTCAGAGGAAGAGTGCAGCGGATCAGTGTTGTTAAAGACTCCTGCAACTCACTAGGCAACTGAGAAACAACATGTTGCCCAGAACAAAGCACGACAAAAGGAAATAGCACAGAACCCAGGGACAGGAGCAGAAAGCTCCGCCACCCTGGGTGTATACACTGCTGTAGAAAGGCAGGGATGGGCAGCAAATGTGTATCTCATGAGTAACAAACAGGTGAGTTTTCATGTGGCATCAGCGCTCTGAAAAGTCTGCCAGCAAGTAACACTTACTGCTCTCCCTGCCAGGACATGTGATGTGTGGCATGGCCACCTGTGTTTCCAGAGCAGCACGGAGGCCCAGGATCTAGGACATTATGCTGCCATCCTCTTAACCTTGCTTAAGCTACAAGATACTTGCTGAGATCCCCAGCTCAACCAAATTTCAAAAAAGTGAGCATCAATTCCACTTTATCCCTGCTGCCCACACCAGGTTTTCTGGGGTGAACATCCTTCACACACTAGGTCAGCTCAAGGATCTGTGAACTGTACTGCTGGCAAATCACCCACCTGAAGCCCCTCATACAGGCACAGACACACAGGACAGCACCAACAATGCCTGCTCCCCTAGGACACTGTGTGTCCTCCACTCCCCTCCTTCCCATCCCTCCTCCTCTTCTCTTGTGCCAATAACACAGAACAGTAAGGCAAATATGAAGGCTCTGGGGCACCCAAAATATCCCTTTCTTGGCAGCTAGGAGCCTCTGGTGCTGCCTCCTGATGTGTGTGAGCACTCAGGTGCGTGAATCCTCTTTCCCTTCCAATACAAAGACCCTACAACAGCTCCCACGTGTTCTCCTCAGTACACTCTACTATTTCCTCACATCAGCATCTGCTGCTCAGCCTTGCTGTCTTCTACTTGGTGCAGAGGGGCAGCTCTATGCAAAGCCATTTCTTCCCCTTCCTGCTCAAGTGGCCCTGCCTTGGATGGAGGCAGACTCTGGTCTATGACTACAAAGCTCAAGAAGACTCTTTGTTAAGAGTCTGGAAAGATGCTTGGAGCTCACAGCCAAACATGACCTGCTCTGCAAGGACAATCCTTCCTCACCAACCTCTCTCCCTCCCCCAGGGTTAACAGGCAGTTGGGACTGCTGGAGCAGGGGCTGATGATTTGTTAAAGGATCACTGCCTTTCCAAACCGCATTTCAGGAAGCTGGGCATTGTAGCCTGCAGTTTGCATGATTTCTGCTTCCAAAGGTGATCTCGTGTGTGTGGGTGTGTGTGGGTGGATGTGGGTGTGGGGGTGTGTGTGGGTGTGTGTGTACCACACTCCTTCAAGAAATGCCTCAGGTGCAGGTGGTGCCAGCAGTGCCTGTGCTTTGGCTGTGGCTGCTCCAGCGCTCTGTGCATCACATTCCGTGCCTTGAGGACTACATGTGTGCCTCAGGCCAGGCCAACTGGAGGACATAAGCACCAAGGGTTACGACTGGGAAGCTGTGGTTAGCTGGCAGGTGGCACAAGTATTGCTCTTCTGATAACGGGCTCTAATGGCAGAACCTCTTCAATGGAATCCTACCTGCAGCCAGCAGACGAACCACACAGGACAGACTCCATCCCTTTTCCAGAACACTGTGGTGGCCAAGAACCAGTGGTGCTTGGAGAATGACTTTTGGGGTTGGTTTTTTTTTTGCAAAAGACAATGACAGGGCAGGGGTCACAGTGCTTAAAGTGCACATGTGCTCAGTGAGTTAGAAGAGGGATGTGCTCTAGCACCCATGTTTGAATTTTAACTGTTGACTGTGAGCCAGCTTCAGAGATGACGTAGGTGGTTTTGTAAGTTATATTAGTAACTTAGTGGGGTGGCTGCAAGCAGGCCAGCTGCACCACAGCTCTTGATGGGCACAATTCCATAGGGAAGATGCACAGGTCTGAGCCTAAAGCAGAATTTCCCAGGAGATAAATAATGCCCTATCTGATATTTCAACCTGGGTTGCCTACAGTGTCCTGGGACAAACACTGGCAAAAATATGGAAAGGGGTTTTTTCGTCGTTGTTGCTGTTGTTCCCTGGTTACAAATCCTCTCCACAGATTTGGAAATGTTGAAAATAATCTATGAGAATGTGGATTATTTTTTAATTGGAATTTTAGGCCAGAAATGGATTGGAAATCATGGTGATGGAAGAAAAGCTAAGCCAGGCTGATTTGTTACAGTAAAGCTGTAGATTAGATTACTTATTAACAAACAGCAAATGGGCCTCTGCCTTGACCTTTTTTCATTTGAGCAAATATACTCTTCCTGCCCCTTGTAAACAGAAGTTACTGGTAACTGAGTCACGTACCCCCTCACATCAGTGGAGTTAATTTTTTTCATCTGTGGCTAGGATTTTAGTCAAATTGAATTTTGCTAGGCTCACTAAGGTTATTAGCAGTATTATTAGTCTTAATAATACCAGCAGTAATAATACTACTCTGGATCACCATAAACCTGAAAACATCTAAGTACCTCACAAATATTAATTAACAAAACTAAACAGGAGGTCTGAGAAACCAGCAAAAATTGTCAGCCTTGCTCCAGAGCTTCAGAGCTGAAAACAGAGCCACAGCAAGCAGAAGTGGCAGTTTGCTTGATGAATTTCAATTAATGGCTGTTCCTTTGGTGTCATGAAATGCCAGGTGCCCAGTGCCTCTTGCAACACTGCCAGGTTAAAAGCAGCAGCCCACAGCACGTATCTGGAGCAGCAGGAGTCAGTAGTAGGTTTGGGAACTGGAATCAAAAGGGTATGTTCTTCCAGTGAGAGCTGGGCTTTCAGTAGCTGCCCTGTCAGATATGCCCCAGGTGTCTTGTGCCTCGGGGTCCCTGATCAATGGTTCCTTGGGCACTTTGGAAAACCCCACTTCTGCTGATCTTCAGGGAAGCTGAAGATCAAGAACATGCTTACAACCTGCAAATGTCCTAAACAAGCTATGGATATCTGCTCCTTTGTTAGCTTTTATATTAGACTTTTTTGAATGAAGGAGGCAAACTCTGACAGCCACAAGAAACTCCTCTGGAAAGGTGATGACTGCTTTTCCTACCTAATTATTTCCCTGACTTGTCTCTACTTCTATTAAACCTCCAGTGGTGGCCAAATCATGACAATGGCACCAAGCAGTTTGCAGAATTCATCTTGATTTTAAGTTAATTTATCCTGCAGATATCACCCAAATCCATTCTGTAACACACAACATCGGGCACTCAGTAAACAAGGTGAAAGTTTCATCTAGATTCTTAACCAGTGATGTCTAAGGGTTTTTGCAAGCATGGAGTAATTACTTGTATTAATTGCAGAGTCCTCTAAGGTACATTATGCCACAGCATTCAGATGACTGGATGTACAAATTGGAGGAGTGACTTTTTTGTTTCGCTGATTTGTTTGAAAAACTTACTGTTTGTGGGCACAGAAAGGACACAGACAAAGTCAATCTGGATGTGCTGCTTGAAGGAGGACGCAGTGCCAAGAGCAACAGCCTCACAACTGAGAGATCCCAGTGCAGTTTCTCACTCTGACACAGACTGCTCATGTGATCCCGAGCATGTCACATAACCTGTCTGTCCCCATCAGTAAAATTAGGATAATAGTAGTTAGTTCATGTTAAAGCCTGAAATATGTCAAAACAGTATGAAAGAGGGAGTTTGTCTATACTGTCTTCACCCATCAGTTCTTCTAAGAGTTACAGAAAGCTCTGTGACCAGACTTACTGCATTTCCCTGTCTGTCTTACCCTGTGACTCTGCTCACTCCCTGTGCTCCATGCCTTTAGAAGAAATTCTCTGAGAACCTCTTCTCTTCTCTGGAAAGGTGGATGCTTTAACTTCACCATCAGATTAATCCAATTTACTCTAACACCCCAAGTTCTTTACAGAGTTCTCCACCTTTACAATGAATTTGAAGCATCAAATCCCAAACAACAAATCCCAGTGTTCCTTTAGATCTCCTGTGATACCCACTCCGATTGCTCCTTACAAAAAAGACACAGGTGCTATGACTGAAAGTCTGTGAGGTGTTTGTTTTGCAGGCATGGCAGAGTTCATTTTCCTGCACTGTCCTGTGTCTCAGCAGCCCCAGCCATTTCTCTGCACAAACACACTGGTGCCACAGAAGTTTTGTCATGTGATGCCCATAACTCTAATGAGAATCCCATAGCTGCCATCCCACACAGCGCTTTGAAAATCCGGGCTCTGTGTTTCATCCCAGATAGACAGTCCATAAAAGTATGGCAAACAATTCAGGCACGGTCTCTGGCTTGGCCAGCTCTCACCACTGGCATGTTATCCTGGAGCAGAAGCAGCCCCTGGGCTGGAATTTGGGCAGGAATGGAAGTGATGCTGCATCTCTCTGGGAGCCCTCCTAGATCCTAGAATACACAACCCAAGGAAAACAAGGCAGAGGTCCTCTGCACACCCCTCTGGTCTTGCACTCTCCAGGCATAACATTTGGCAAACATCAAAGAGGGGCAGGAGGAATCCCCGCCAGCCCAGCAGGAGTTCTGGGGGTTCTGCGGGGTGAGGCACGCTCTGTCCAGGCACACACCCAGGCACACGCCCTTGGCCTGCAGTCATCCACAGAGCCACGGCATTGCACAGAGCTTTCTGAAGAGCTTTTGTGGCTGTGACAGAAAAAGTAAAGTAAGCAAAGGCTGGATGAAGGGAAGGATGCTGCAGTCTGCTGAGAGCCTGAGAGAACAGCTCTGTATTGGAGAATTTCCTGTCCACAGCCTGGGGACAACTATGTGTAACCTCCACTTGGCACGGGCACAGCCCCTCTGGGTTTATGCAGACCCCCTCGTCTCCCAGCTCTGTCTCACCCAGCTGTGAGCTCTGTGCTCTACAGATATGGTTGGCCTTCACTGCTGGGCCTACTTCCCTCACACAGCAGGGAAGGACAGATAATCCTACCCTCAGGGAACAGGACCAGAACACAAGGCTAAGTAAGGAAATAGGATCCTGAGGTCCCAGGCCCATGGGCACTTGGATCCAATGCAGGTATCAAAGAGCAGGATCACATCACCGTGGCTTTCTGCATCACTCTCCCTCACCTCCATGCCTCCACCAGCTGCCAAGAGCAGCTGCCTGGTGGGGCAGGCACGTTCCCCACGACCCAAAGGTACCGGAGCTGTTCTGCACCTGCAGCGGTGCAATGGTGCAACAGATCATGTCCTTGCCTAACCCTTCTTTCCTTCCCTTTATCTCAACACCAGGCTTGTTGGTAGCTGTCTCCTTTACTGAAGAGCACTCCTGGGTGTGATGTCAGGTGAACAGGGAACAGTGTCTCACCATCCCCCTGTTCCCTGGCTCTCACACACTTGCCGCAAAGGGTGTGGGTTGACATCCCTGGGCCTAGCTCAGTGCCGAGAACTTCAGCCCTCTCCTTCTCTATGGAGGTGCCCCTCAGCAGTGCAAAGGGAACAGGAAGAATCTGGAAAGCTCTGTGGCCCTGTGCTGTTTTCACGTCTCTTTACACACATTACTCTCTGAATGGGCAGAGATCTGTGAAACTGCTGATTCATTAACATCTTTGCCATCTGTGGCCGCTTCAAATGAGAGTTCACCCTGACTCAAGGATGATTTACTTCTCTCGGCTGTTCATTGCAAACTGCCTCCAGATTCTCACACTCTGAGGTATTTGGGTAAAATAAATATTACTGAATCTCTTGTGAAGCTGTTGAGTTAACTTTGAGCAGTGAAGCATTCAAATCTCTGACAGAAAAGGGAAAGATGATAAGAGTCAGTGTTGGGGGAAAATCTTCATACCCAGCTATCTTCCCCAAACCTATCAATATCAGTGTATTTGCCAAGTCACAGTTTGGAGACCACTGAAGAATGAACAAGAACATTCGACACTCAAGGGCCCCAAGATGGGTCTGCATGTTTACTGGAAATAGGTTTCCAAGCTGCCAAATACTGCACCCATCCAACCCATCCCGTGGCTACAGCCACCTCCTTTTGCATCACCAGAAAAACTTCATTTCCTTTATCCTCACCTCAGCCATCATCAGCACCTGATTTTGCAAATGATTTCAGCTTTAGCCCTACTGCCTTTCCCTCCTTTCTTTTTTCACTGTGCTCTAAAAATCTGCTGTCACCGATCTACTTTCCCATGAACGATCACGGTCTCACTATGCAGGGCAAAGCTGTGGTCAGTAAGATCTCCTGCCAGGGCATGTTATATGACACTGTTGTGGCCAAGAAGCTGCCTCCTTCCTCCCCCCCAGCTACGTCTTCCTACGTGTGAAACCATCCCCTCAGAACCAGAAGAACCCGCTCCAGGGTAAGGTGCCTGAATAGGGTTAGCACGAATTGGCCCTGGAACTTTGTTATTAGACCTGACACTGGAATCTGAAGAGGTGCTGCTCAGCTGCAGCTCCTATTAATATCACCAGTGTGGAAGATGGTTTGCATACCTCAGTATTAGCCCCAGCATTATCACAGGGCAAATCATAACCATCATAATAAAATTTTGCAATAACCTCAGTTTAATTAATAGTAAGGAGAAAAAAGTCTTGCTGGGCCAGATGGCAAACTCTAAGTTTCTCACGTGATGACTGTCAAATTACTGTCTCCACATAAGAACGTCACAGAGCATATTTAATAAACCTTGTAAATGTTTATCAGAGTAGCAGTAAAGATCCTGACTGGTCTGCCTGATCTGCCCACATGAAGGAGCCAAATGCAGAGTTGGGTTTAAGGAGCTACCACCATAGAGAACTCCAGTGCATAAAACTAGACTTTGATTTCACTCAGAAACTGAAGTCCAGAGTCACAGAGATCCCTGCTCTCGGGTGCCTGCACTCTGTGGTCTCTCCTTGGTTTACATTCAAGTTTTCTGCTTCCACACCTGTCCAGAACAGCATCTCCAAGGAGATGCACTTTACACTATCCTCCACAGGCATCCAGAGAAGAGGCACCCCTTTTCTGAATTCCCTAAGGTATGGGGTCTTGTAAACCAGCTCTGAGAACATCAAATGCAGCCTGAGGCTCCTCAGACCGTGCAGCTCTCATCACTTCACCCTCAAACAGAAGCTGCCCACCAACAGCGGGAGGGGGAGAGCAACCATCCTGTTAGTGGAAGGCATGGTTTCACTCTGAAGAACTTCACCCAGAATAGCTGATGGGCCAGCAGTTAGACAGTCTCATGGGAAGTGAGAGACAAACACTCTCAGATTGAGGAAGGCATTGAACCCTGGTTCCCCACTTCCTCAGTGGATGCTCTAAAACAAAAGACAGTGACCTAGAGGACAGACTTTCCAGCCAGAAGGAAGGAACACTACTCTTACATCCAAGAGCACTGTCCTTGGGGAGAAGCATGCCATCAGAGTCGCTACAGGACTTCAGCAGTAAGTCCTGAGTGAAGTTTTTGTGCTCTGGGATGGGAGAGCAGATTTCAGAAATACCTGGATTTTCAGTGTGCCCTCAGACATCAAACATGGTCTGTGTTTGGGAGGGAGATGTCTCAAATGCCTAGGTTAGGTCCAGATGTAGCCCTGACGTGAACAGGGAGAACGAGGGGCAAGGAAGGGCTGTGCCATTGCACAGCACTGCTGCTTCATTCCTTGGGAACACACACTCATCCAGACTGTGATCCCTTCAGCCCAGCCCAGCAGCCTGGCCTGCTGACCCTTCCCTGTCCACGGGCTAGGCAGCCTTGGCACAACAGTGCTGCCCTTGGCTGCAGGGTCTGGCTCTGCACACTCCTCCTGTTTGGGGGGCTGTGCCCTGAGCTGATCACAGGCGGGCAGCACCACTCACACAGCCCGGGGGGCTGGGGGGCATGGGCAGCACCGTCAGCACGAGGGCCTGGTCTTTCATCTGTGCTCTTTGGATCAAAGCAGGTGGTTCAGTGAAGTTTTATAGGTCTGTTGGATAGTGAATGGACTATATGGGAAGTTGTTTTGGTTCTTCTCTGGTTTTGACTTCTGGTGGGGCAGGACACTGAAAATCGCTTTCCTCCCCCTTTACAGAAAATAGGAGAAAAAATGACTTCACACTTGCACACTTCAGCAAAACACCCTTTCAACTATACTAAGGTCTGCCTCATCAGCACGGTGTACTTTCATGGCCTTATGTGTTATCTTGCAATAATAATAATAATAACAATAATAATAATAATAATAAAACAAACTTTCCATATAAAACAAAGCAATAAAAGTGCATCAGCTTCAAGTGCTGGTTGGTAATCCCAAGAAAAAAAGGCAGCATGACACAATTTTGCAAGCTGTTTCTCTTGGCAGATGGCATTTCCATTTCCAGTGGAACTCCAAAGGCTGAAGTGACTGACACCGTACTTAACTTTAGTTAAACCTTGCTATAGCTGCTGCAGCCACTGCAGAGTTCTGCTTTCATGTTGCTGCTAGCACAGGGAGTTTCAGAATAATTTTGGATTGGCTTGGATTCAAGTCTGGCAGGGTGCTGCAAATAGAAATAGCAGAAGAAGGTAGTAAAAATATGCAGTGTTAGATCACGGGTGAAGAAGCAGCACAGACAGGAAGTCAGTGAGAGGGATAGGCACAGTCCTGCTCTCTGCCATTTGATAGATTTTGAACACACTCCATTTCCAAATTCCTGACAAAGTTCCCACTTGCACTAACTTTGCCTCCCACCTACATATCGACATTGGTAGCCATTCTGGATAAATGGCAGCCACGACAGGAAGGGGAATGTCTGCTTTCAAAGCTGCCCTTTCGAGTCCTCCCTGCACATTGCATCACAGTTCACAGGGTCACCACGCTATAGTTCCATCTCACAGCAGGTACACCAGGGTAGAACCCTGCACTCCAACCTCTCTGCCCTTTGGGGACACCCTCTGGGCTCAATCCACTCCTATGGTGTCCCACAGCTGACCATCTGTGTGCCTGTAGCCAGGCTTGGGTGATGCACCTAACGGCCTGGCTTGTTGTCCAGTTCTGTGGGATTTGTCAGTCACATTAAGGAATCTGAATCTGGATTTAGGAGGCTAAGTTATGGCACTTGGTGGGGAAAACTTTAGTCAATAAGACTGCAAAATCCTATTACCATGACAGCCCGGGAATATGAGAACTCAGCAGTTTGGAATAAGGTGCCACATTAAAAACAGATTAAACTGAAAACAGCCCTTATGGCCTAGGGCACCTGGGACAAGTGTCTGCCAGCTGAAATGCCTTGAAGGTAACTGTTCACTAGTGAATCAGGTGCTGGCTGAAGGTGCCCACAATTGCCTCAAGATACAGACAGATTTTTTTTCCAGAGACACTGTATTTTTTTTTTAGCACCGTATGAAACTCAGCAGTGTCTCCAGCCCTAAGGAGATCCATGCAAACCTCCTGCTTGCTCTGTTTCCCATGGCACTCACATCCACTGAGTTTCCCTTTGAATTTCAGCCTCAGAAATCTCCAAACTCATCCTAGAGAGTTAAACTGTGCCAAACCTGGGCTCCAGCTATGGAGCAGGACTGCTCCCCTTCCTCTGAACACTACTGTATGAAACCAATTTGCTCTACTGTGACGCAGGAAAAATGTGATCAGCAACCAGTGGAAGGTGTTGGGAGGATTTATTTCCTGGTCTGTTTGCAGCCTGAGGGTGAAACAAAGGGTGTTTGTTTCCCTGGCTGGCGTCTTCCTGCTAGCCAGGGACAAAAGTCGCTCGTCCCTTTGACTCTCTTAGATCTGTCCAGCAATTATCACAGAGATTTGCTGACATGCTGGTGGGCACTTCTGACAGTTGATGGGGTTCCAGTGGTTCTGTGTTTTCTTCTCCGACAGCTCCCAGAGGACAGAGATGCTTTTGTGCTTAATATATGCTGTCATTTTGTATTATATCTTTTCTTTGGAAGTAACTTCATAAATGACCAAAGCAAAACACAATCTCAAACCCCAAACTCCAAATACCAAAGAGAGCTGAGGAGTGCTGCAGACATCACACATGAATTACTGCTCCTTTGGCTGACCCAGAGCCAAGGGAAGCCATAGCCCCCCCTGCTTTACAACAGCGATCTGCCGCTGACTGGTGGTTACTGGTCACGAACATTACTTCCCTGGATTTCTGCTCTTTTTCTTCTCCAGTCCCATGATGTGGTGAGGCCCTTGATAGAGGCTTTTGCTGCTGTATCAGCATTTGTGGCATGAAAAAAAAAATTGTGACAATAGGGCAAACCTTTGGATTCCACAGCTGGGTTGCCTGAAGACATAAATGACCAAGCACAACCCCAGTGCCCAACTGTCCTCCTCCTCAGTCTGTCCTCTCATGCCTGATTCATGCAGCAATCACAGAGTGACAGCAAGGGTTACTGTCTTGCATAAAGAACTGACAAATGACTTGCTCAAAGCAGACTGGATGTATTTGCATATAATGGCTCAATGTGCTGGAATAATATCACAAGCACACTCCATCCAATTTCATCTCCAGCTGAGTACAGTAACTCCTTATTGCAATACACTTGACAGATTAAGAAACCTTTTCATTTTATTAGGTTTAATTCCCCAGCATATCTCTCTTCTTTTCCCTGCAGGACCGTTTGGGAATGCCTTACAGGACCAAAAATAGAACAGTATATACCAGGTGTGTGAATGACTATGCCCCATGACAAAAACAGTGCCAAAACTTTGGGGTGATTTTTCAGTAATTCTATTTCTGGTGGTACAGGTTGTCTGAAAACACAATTGACTAGGTTCTGGTGGAATAAATAAAACCTGATAAATGATAGATGGGGATATACCTCCCCTAAGTCCTGGGTTTTTCAAAGACATGCCTACTCCCTACACTCTACACACAATCTATACATTTTAAGATCCACAAGGCACCTTTTTTGCACACGTAACTTTATAAATTTACACTAGGCTTTATAATCCTAAAATACCTCTGTGGCACAAAGCCACACATGCAATACGTGGGTGGAAAAGCTGTCAGCATAGTGGGAAAATATTGTGCTGAAACTGAAAACTTTGAAGAAACAGCTGAGTCACTCTTTCACAGTTAAGGTAGTCTGGGCTTGTTACCCTCTCCTAGGCCCCTGGATGGTGTCTGGGGCACACACACCCATCCTCTGACTGCCAGTGACTCCACTACACCTCTGAACACGAGCTGCCTTGGAAGTACTGGGCTGACGTTCCTCACACAGGTGTATTTTGTCATCCAGGCAACGAATGCTGATCCTCCTGGGGACTCAAGATCCTCCTTGGACACATGCAGCAGTGCAGGTGGATCTGCACATCAGCCCTACCCTGGTATGCAAGCTGATACTCAACAACATTGCCAACAGTTCTCAAGGCAACCAATGTTTTCCTGTTTTCCTCAGGAGAAATAATGCTTTTTTATTAAAAAGCGTGAGCATTGACAAAATTTCAAAACCTATCTCAAGTGTACTGACCTGAGGAGTGAGACCTTGAAAAAAAAAATGTCATTTATCATTCTTTTTTTTTCCTCTCCCCTCCCCT
>VZRE01014282.1:0-15932 GCA_013396775.1 Cephalopterus ornatus | reverse complement strand
TCCCCGCCGGCTCCGGGACACTGCCGGCCGCAAGCCCGGAGGAGCTGCCCCCGCCTGCACGGGACAGCCGGAGCCGGGTCCCCTGCGGGCCCCCTCACCTCTCGCACAAATCAAGCAGGTAAATTTAATGACGGATTTCCCCAAACACACACTCAGCAATTTCGAGCAGTGCCGGGCCGCCTCCCGGCCTTGACCCGAGATAACCGCGGGCGCAGCCGGGCCCAGTCCCCCCGTCCCGGTGCCCCGGCCGTTCCCTGCCTCCGTCTTCTGGGGGTTTCGAAGGCGATCGATGCTCCCGCGGGCCTAGAGAGGAGCAGCCCCCGCGGCTCCTCTCCGGGGTATGCGCCTACAGCAGCTCCTGTGCACGGCCACAGCCTCCCCAGGAGCCTCTGTTCCAAGCTTCAGCTCGGGAGGGGTGAGCGTGCACAAGATTCCTCCTGCTGCCATCCCTCCGGTCCGCAGAGCAGATGTCTCTGTCCCCTCTTGCACAGCATCCAGGTGCACCGCAGGGAATCCCACGGGCATTTAGTTCTCCTGGTCCCGAAGGTCCCTTTGAAACTGGCATAGAGAAAGGACAAGCCAAGGCCACGGGAGCAGGTGTGGGCTTAAAATTGCTACAGAAAGATCTCCAGGGAAAATGAATCAAACACAGCGATGGCTGGAGAAAAAAAAAAAAAGCTGCAATTCTTAGTTCTGGATTTTTTAGAAAAACTTGTGACAGTAAATTCCTTGCTCAGAAAGGCTTTGACAGATTCCTTGCAATTAAAAATAATTGACAAAGTATTCAACAAGCAACAAAAAATGACAGTGCACCGGGCCCTCATGTTTTTGTTTCACACAATGTGTGTGTTTCATGAGCAAACGCAAGGCCAGCGGAGTCAGTTGGCTTTTGCACTCCAGTGTCCTCTCAGGAGAACAGATTCTGTAATTGCAGGAGGGAAATATATTGATTTACAGACTACAGAGTATACTTTTCACTATCAACAGAAAAAAAAATCAATCCTAAATTGTTTTTTATATACAGTCAGTATTTTCTAAAATTATACGTCTTGCCTTCAACACAGCATCAGTCCTCACAGGGGTGCTTCCCTCACAGGGGAGCTGTCTAAGCAACCAGAACACTAGCAGGAACTCTGAACAAAGTCATGATACAGAGGAAAAACCCCAAGTCTGTGACAGGAGTGAGTTTTGGGTGTTTCAGAGTGGAGAGTAAAATGCCCCTGACTGCACCCATCTTTCCAAATGCAGTGAACCCATTTTCTGGAGAAAAGAGACAAACGCAGAGTTGTACTTGTTGCCTGGTGGGAGAAATATCATCTGGAATAGAAGCTGGTAAGCAGTTTATTCTCAGAGCTTTTGAGAGGCCTTATCTGACTCTGAAGTCAGCAGAAACAGGAATAGGCCATGGATATTTAAAATAAAAGGTCAGTGCTGCATGAAACAACAGAAGGATAACTAAGAAAGTGTAAGCAGAAGCATATAACTAAGTTTGTCATTTAGTAACAATACCTACGCCTATTTAGTCTTTAAAATGCTCTAACATTTTATAATCATTCTGAAATTAAGGCCTAACCACATATTAAAAAAAAATCAAAGTAAATCAGAAAGTTTAGGATCAGATTCCATTCCTAATTACTGTAATTAACAAACAAGTCCCCACAATTTAAGGACTGGTTTGCTCAGTATTTTTTTAACATAGACCCCTTTTATCTGAGTTAAGAACTTTTAAATAATCTCTTTTTACACGAAAACATAAATTCCTGTTCAAATTGTTTTAATATGGTATAAAATGAGGTTCCCAGACTTAGCAAATAAGACATATCTTTGTCTTTTCATTGTCCCTTCTCTGAAGACAAACAAAGTGTTTAAAACAGGATCATCCCCAGACAAGTACAAATGCTTATTTCCACATTCAGATCCACAGTGACTGATACCAAATATTTCAAATCTTAAAGAGAAAGCTTGTTCTCGTTGCTTCAGTTAACGTGAGTCAGGGAGTTGATTTAACGAAGGGAGGAAGGATGTGTGTTGCATGCTATGGCTCCCTAAAGCAGCACTGTCAACTCTTGAGGGTGCTATTCTTCCATCTCAAAGCAGACCTCACTGTCCAGAAGCTCAGGGAGGCCGAGAGAAGTGCTCCACAATTTGAAACAGCACCAAGGGTCATCTCTACAAAGTCAGCTGCACTGCTTTCTGCTAAGGGAAGGAAGCTGAATAGAAAAACATAGCTATGAAGGACTGTGAATATCTGTCTGCTTTATATAAGTGCATTTTTGATTATTAAGAGTTTTTAGTTGTACTGGAACACTTAAGTATCTTCACTTTACCTGAACTCTGCTCCTGTGCTGTTCTCAGGCCTTTCACTCCCATGGGCTACAAACCAGGCTACCTGGTACAGGCTGCTGGCTTTGCAGGCTGTGTGGGAGCACAGAGCTCCTCTTGCTGATCCAGCACCCAGCAGTTTGTGCACAACATCGCATGTGGCAGCCCCGGTAAGAACCAGAGTGCTGCTACATATTTATTTTACTACGTTGTTTAACTATTTCAGTGCTACTGACAAAGCTCCAGACAGGAGTCTGCACACAAAACCTCTTGGGCTGAACAGCAGCAACGGCCCAGCCTCTCCCCTGTCCCACCTGCAGAAGGTGGGGGGAAAGGAGACCAAATTGGCTGGGGCAGAGATGGACACTGTGGAGCAGGAAGGACAGGATGGCTGTCCTGGGAGTGACAAGGGGACATTATCCTCAGCTGGGTGTAGTGCTGTGCCCTGAGTGCACCAGGGGAGCAGGCAGGGACGGAGCAGCAGTGGCTTCCTACGCGAATAAAAAGCTGGCAATCTACTGTCTTACTTGTTGTGGTGTTACTGAAACACAAACATCTCTCCTCTCCTGTGTTTTCTGCCCCAGGGAGGGGAAACATGATACTGCACATAAAAGCAGCCACATATGACAATTTTCAAAGGAAAAGACTTCATATGCCAAAGCCTTGGAGGCCAGTAGATCAGTATGCAGCATTGTATGATAAGTCAACCAGAACCTTCCCTTCAGCTGCGAAAGGCAGCTGGGGACTGCTTATCACTTTTTTATGTGCATTTTGGTCCAGTGATTTATCATTTCAGCTTTTTTTCTTTGGAGAAACACTGTTGACAACTTCAAATGAACCAACTCAAATCCGTGCTATGTTCTTCTTCCTCTTTTGTATCATTCCCCTGGTCTATGACCACATCCTCAACTCTTGCTGTCCTTGTGCTCTGCTGACTTCTGGCTCTTCTCCTGAGAGCTCAGTCCTTTGCAATTTCCAAGCCAGCTGACCAGGAGCATCTTTCCACTTCCATTTCCCTGATTACTGCTCACCTCCATTCAGATGGGCTCAGAGCCCCATCTCTTTCCAGCTTGTCACCTGTAATCTTGTACAATTGGTCTGTGAAGTTGTGTCTTATCCATGCACAATGTTTTCAGGGTTAATAAGCCATTGCATACACAGTCCCTTTCTTATAATTAGGACCATATTTCACTGACCATATCCATGGTGCCCAAAATATTCCACATGCTGTTCAATACATTCCTGTTCCAAAGAACATACAGTTGAAATACCACCACCACCACCACAAATAATTAAAATGATAGTGTTGCTCCTCACTTCTCAGTGTACTGGTTTCTTCTGCAATGGTAGGCCATCACCTTTGCCTCAAGACTTGCACAAATGATGTTATGATATTTGCAGTTCTCCTGCTGGTATGTATCAGTTATCCCTTTGCCCAGTATTTGGCCTATCCACAAATCACCCATTCTCTCTCTCTAGTCTTTTACCTCTGACTAAATGACAACACCTGAATTCACTTTCCAATCTTATATCTACCTTACAAATGTCAATGATTTTCCTCATCGTGAATGGCTCATTGTCTTTAATTCATTCATGTTCCCCCTCCCTGGATGATGGAGCAGTCTTGTTTCTCTCTATTTCACAGCTCAAGAGCTGTGAGATGGGATGACTTGCCAAGGCAGTATAAGAAACATGTAGCAAAGCTGAGAATTTCATCTCTCCTATGCCCTGAGCTAATATCACCACCAGTGTGCACGAAAAAGTTTGACTGTAGCTTTCTTACAAACGAAACCCTTTCATACAGTTCCTAGTTGCTTGTTGGGTTTTTCTTAATGGAAAAAGTTAAATCAGTTTTTTCATCTGAAATAAATTAATTTCTGAAGTGAACCACCAAAAAAATGTCATTCTTTTTGATTTTTGCCATTGTATGCTTAAGGGTGCATATATAAAATACAGCTTATTTTTTTCTAGACCCTGGCCCCAGTCTACTGAATTGAAGGCTCTCATTGATCTGAGTAGGAACCGGTGACCCCTTAGCTGGCATACAAATTGTGCAGTGGAACAGTAATAGGGTAGTTATCATACCCCAAACTCAATTCCCAACTCTTCTTTTAGGGAAGTGTTCTCAAAATATTTGCTGATGATTATAGCTCTTAGACTTTGGCTGGCTGCTTTTCATGGCATCGTACAAGAGGTAATGCAAAAAGGGAGACTTAACACCTATGTGAACACTGCGAGGTAACACTGAATAACAAAGAAAATACCTTGTTTGTGTCTTTATACATCTGTGTATTTTATATATGACTGTGCATTAATCCTTTGAAAATATTCATGTAGCCCTTCTGCAATATATTCATACCCTTTTAATGTAAAAGGTAGTTTTTAAGCATAACTTTGGCAGTCTACAGTCAATCTGGAATCATCTGGTTTCCAGAAGGTGCATCTACAAAGCTGGGCTAATACATTTTGAGAAGGTTGCTTAAGTAATGAAGAATCCTGCCACTGACTTAGATGTTACATTTTGCTGGCCTCAAAAGACTTTCAAAAAGAAGATGAGACAGCACAGCTCAGGCTTCTTCACTCTTTATAAGTAGTTTGCACTGTAAAGATTATTTTGTATCTGGAAAAATAAAATTTTTATGTGACAGAAATACCAAAATATGTTAAGTATTTTCCAGAAGTATAGAAAGAGATGCTTTGCTACACAAAGAATGTACAGTCAGAAGAACAGGATATGAGAAGTGAGAGCAATGGGACTTGAAAGGAAGAGGAAGACAAGCTTATAAAAATAGTCATGTCATTTTTTAATTATGTATTTTAGTACATAACACATCCTGTCACAAAACTTAGTCCTTGACATGGACGAATTTCTGTGTTCTCAGTCAACTTACTCCCCTTTAGGGGAGATTGTTACAAGGATTAAAATTAAAGAGTAAAAATGTGGTTAAAGGTTACTTTCTGTAGCACAGAGTGGATCTGAAAGCCTCATGCTCTTGTTTCACAGGTGCTGGATCCATGGCAGACTTCAGCCAGGAGACCTCTCAGAGAACTCAAGGATCTGGTGAGCTTTTTCCACTTCTCTTACAGTGAAGCTATCATGTGATTCACAAGTCAGACTCTGGGACAACCTCACCATGCAGTAGCTCAGTTTTTGATTGCCAACCTGCTCAAAGTATCTATGGAATTAAGGACTAAGACCTGGAAATTTGAAGATAGTACACCTTTGGCCCAATCCTTCTTTTAAAAATGTCATACAGCATTTTACTTCAGTGGCAGAAAGTTTTGGGAACTCACTTGAC
Organism: Cephalopterus ornatus; assembly: GCA_013396775.1. NCBI lineage: Eukaryota > Metazoa > Chordata > Aves > Passeriformes > Cotingidae > Cephalopterus > Cephalopterus ornatus. Next base: position 10,311 of record VZRE01014282.1, on the reverse strand, counting down.
TCGTATTTAAAGTGTTAGGTTTTATAAATATTGAGTCTATACTAAGAGAAAGCACTTTTACTGCTCAGTGTGGGTGCCGTCTTGTATCTGAAAATTTGACCTCCCTGTTGAACTAAACTCAGCTTTCTCTAATTATCCCACTTCCAGCCCAGGGATTACTGGCATGAGTAATCTAAGCAGGAGTTGGCCTACTAAATGAAAAATGTCCATGGCAGTGAGAGGAAAGGGAGTCACAAGGAAGCTGTGCAAAGTTCTTGGAGTCACTTGGTGAGACCGATGAATCCAAACCATGATTAAGGCAACCACCAGCACCGGAGAACAACAGGCACGTGGAGGAAGAAATCAAGTCAGAGGCAATCAGTTTGTTATCAGTTTCGGGCCAATCATAGTGACACTTCTGGCAGCAGAATTTCCCTGTCTCTCCTAGGAATAAGCACTGCACAGAGATGAGGCAGCTTACACTTCGGAGCTGGCACACAGTGCTGACGTTCCCATCTGCATCACACTGACGCTGCCCAAGGACTCACTGTGCAGCACCAGCTCTCCTGCAACCACTGGCAGGTGAGGTGAGATATGGCCCTTCGTTTCCTGCAAGCATTCCAAAGGTCACTTGAAAACATCCAGAGAAAAAACCTGCCACTTCTGCCTTCTAAGCCTTCGTAGAAAGAGCAGTTGTACGCAGTAACATTCAGTACCCCAGTCCTGTTCATACAGATAGGATGTTGCTCACCACTGTGTGAGTCCCCCAAGACCTTCATATTTACATTTTTTTTGTTCAAACTGGAGTCTTACACTTTAGATTAAACAAGTCTTAATCTTAAGTGAAACAAGAGTTAATCACAAAGCAGGTGAGTCTAACGATCAGTCGGTTTTTCCTGAAAGGATCCCAGACACATAAAAATCTAGAGTCTAAAGTTGTGAGGTGACAAGGACATTTCAAAGTTTTAGAGGAAAACAGGACTGGCTACTTCAAGTGATGATTCTTGGAACAAACCATTTCTTCTGCTGAGTGTTTAAAGGTGGCTAACAGCTGAGCTACAGAGTGCTTTAAAAATATGTTGTCAGAATTCATATGAATAAAGTCAGAGGAGTTCTTTTGGTGGAAGCCATTATCTTTTTTATTCATCTTACGGAAGCACAAAAGTATTTTGTCTGCAATAATATTTCAGAAAGTAAAAATCCAATGGCAGGGCTATGTTGTTTGCAAGGTATTTGGGTATCTAAATCCTCATAAACAATGCTGAAAAGGCACTGCCCTTCAGGCAGGAGGAGCAACAATGTCATGTGCCTTACCTGGCTGTATAGTCAATAGTGGAGCTAAGTGTAATAAAGGCTAATCATTCAGCAAGAGCCCAGGGATTTCTAATTCCAAAGAAAAACTCCTTGCAAACTACTTGTGTTTGTAAGTAAAAAATGAACCAGCTATGAAATGGGCTCCCACGCTGCAAAAATGTCTATTTTTTTTTTCCTTCTGCTGTAATTAAAGATAGGAATGGGAATAAGCTTTTGGATTCTAAATTATTCACTTTGAATAATTCTATCAGGCCTAAACGATTAAACTAGGTGTTAATTTTAATCAATTACATGTAATATATTAACATGAGCATAAATCCTACATTCCTTGACAAACACCAACATTCAATCAATAGGGAATATGAACAGTACGAGCTGCTCACATTTATGACTTAAATGTGGTAAAAATAAAGTGAAATTTAACTTGGCAAAGTAAAATTTAATTTTAGAAAAATGGCTCCTGTATTCTTTAAGGCAGGTAAAATTTCCGGATTTCTAATTGCGTGAGTTGTACAGTTCTAAAAAGAATTCATGGAACATGTTTTAGTGCTACAATTCTTGATCTCATTTTACTAAAATACATGACTTTAAAAGGAAGATGATGATTGAAAAGCCTGCATGCCACAGAACCCGTAGCATAGGAAGGCTGAATCCATGCTGGTTGTCTTCAATCTGTCACTCAGCTGCCAAAAGAGAAGGACAGGAAAGTGTCACTCAGCACAGAACCATTTCGAAAGGGACCATCCCACACCAGCACGAATCTTCTGGGACCTTTCAGAAAGGCTTAGTAGATGGAAGTATTTATATGACTAAGTGCAGGTCTTATGGATCATTGACATTTAACATTTACATGAAGTCATCAAGAGATTATTTGCATCTCTGGTAGGGCCTAGACCATATGAGAATTACTTTTCTCATTTATTAATAAACTGAAATAAACATCACTTACCCAGCCCAGGATGTCACTGAGAAAAGTCTGAGTCTCCCATTTCCTTCTCTTTTATGGAAGTTCAAGACACTATGGGTCTCCTAACTACAGTTGCCTCTCGTACAGAGCTGTGCAAGCTCAGCTGCTGATTCCACTGGATATGCAAATACTGGTGCCAGAGTTTTATGGAAGGCAATCAAACCCTAAATATATGTGTCCCTATTAAGAAGAAAGGCTGAATGTCGAAACTGTGGGAAACACTGCAGGTAGAGCTCAGATCTTCTGACATATCAACTGCAAACTCAGTCTTCAGGAATCCAGACTTTGTCCCAGTGCCCCTTGCCTATTTGTTTCAGTGGGCTAAGAGCTACTCAGGCAAATCTCCCTTGCAGCACTGAAATACCCCTAAATCCTTGGATCTACGGATTTTGGTCACATCCATCTGGTGGCAGAGTATCAGAGTATGTGACATGTATCAAATTTTAAGCTTACTGAAAATCTTTCAAAAAATCTATTAAACCCCAGAAAGTTAAAAGCACGCAGCTCTTCAGCTTCCCATAGCTCAGCTACCAATGCTGCTACAGCACGAGGTGTCTGAGAGCTGTCTGTGAACCACAACTACAGCCATGGGTACTGTGCCAAAGCCACATGGGCTGTTCCAGCCTGTGCTGCAGTATTCTCTCTGATGCCATACACTGATGTTGAATAAATGTCTCTGCATTAAGCCAGTGTTCACACAAATGAAATATTTTATTATAAACTGCTTGTACTTAAGGCAGTGGCATTTGTGCCCGAGGTTTTCCAGTTATATATGGCACCAGCAAAGCACAACATCCCACGTTAGCACGTTAGCAGTATGGAAGTTTGTCATAGCTGGAGTTCTCTGGGACTGGTTACCTTTGTGCATGTTCCTGCTAGGAGTACACATCCACCTGTGTGCACTCAGCCTGGTCTTCATATTGTTCACAGGAAGGAAAAAGGCCACCATGTGCATTCCACCCTTTGTCCCACCTGCTGAGTCCCTTAATGTCAAGGGGCTTTACACGAGAGAAAAAAGAGGACATGAGGTGAAAGTACACAGAAACGAACATACCTTGAAGCATCTCATTTCCTGGTAAGCAAAGTCCTTTTCTCCAACTGCCAAACCACATTTCCACCAGGACTGCAGGTGACTTAAAAGCAAAGCCTGTACCCCCTGGAGGAGGGCCTCAAAACCCCAGACAAGCGACTGTGGGCTGTGAAGGTTTCTAGGATGGTGTTACACCTTGCTGAAGTCCCCTTTCGAACGTGTATGTTCTGCAAACATCGGGTCTGCAGCAACAGTCTGCAGGGACTTCGGCAGAGCAAGTCTCAGTCTCTGCCAAGTGGCTGCTGGCAGTACATCGATTGCCAGTGCACATGCAGCACTGGGAGTCTACAAGAGCAGCTTCAATGTTTTGAAGTGTTCTGTGTTGCCACCAACTTTTCCTTTGCATGTTACTCTATTTTGCCCCATATTTTTGCAGACAGGTCGTTCCACTCTACATCACTGACATCAACTTTGTTGCAATATTGCTGAGCCTGAATTCTCTCCTCGGGTAGGATTCCTGATAACTTCACTTGCTGTATTAACTGTGTAAGAGCTTCTGATCAAACAAATCATGCCTAATGCAGGAAAACCCCACATAAGGAGACTTCCCTCTATATAGAGACTTGCCAAGTTGCTTTTTAAGGTCAGCGAGGTGCGTGAACATGACCACAAAGGACTTGCTAGTGATGGAGGGAGCACAAAGCTTCTCCTGACTATTAGAGGGAAATCTGATCTAGTTACTGCTGAGAGGAGAGAAAACCAGATGAGTCCTTCTCCAGTTACATTGGTGTTCCTGGAACATACTATGAAAGTGGCTTTTTCTACAGATTTGGCTGCAGTGTTTATATTCAATACAAACCTAGATTGTGTCTTGTAAGTTCACAATGACAGAGATACTCAGATGCCTGCAAGTGTAAGTGTAATTGTTTTGTTCTTCTGGGAGTCTGTATTATGTTCAAAGGTTGGCAGAGCCAAAAAGCAGAGAGCTGTGCCTCACTGTTTCTTTGGAATTGGCTTCCGCTTCAGGAGGCAGAAGAATTAGAAACAGTTAATGCACCAAATGCAGAGCATGAACTTTCTGGAAGGAAAATGGCACTGCTGAGGTAAGTGGGAGACAAGAGATAGACTCTACTTACCTGTATCAGTCACTGATTATCTAGTCCCAAACTCTCAGAGATGTTAATAGCAGGAAGTCAAGAACAGACATATTTTATACAATCATAAGTAACTCATTTTGTATTCACTTCTACGAACAGAAACAAGGCAGAGTAAACAGTCGGGTGGAGTGTCCTCTGCCAGGTGCCACACTCTCAGTTTTTCGTTTCAAATGGCCCTTCATTGAGCTTTTTATGGTATTTCAGAGGTCATATAGGCTGCAGGGAATAACAAAGCCACTGATAAGAATGAAGTTTGTGTCCTCATCCTCCCAACACCACGAGACCATAAACAAAGCTATGCCTCTCTAATTTCATTGCTTTTCTGGAAGGGTATTTATTTTAGGCTTCCATTCTGAAGAACCATTTTGAAGTCTGAATAAAATTCATGCCTAAAACTATTTACTCTTCTTGATATCCTAGGAATAAGGTGAAGTTCTTCACTAGAGTATACCCTGTGACAAATAATGCCCTAGTAATTATGGGTGGGGATTTTCATGCGGTGACTGATGATGCCTTGGAAAAGAGCCATGGCACTGTGCATTCAGAAGCTAAGCTATCTAAATCCTTGCAGGCCTCATTTATGCTTTTGGGAATATAGGACAGGTGTGGCAGTTACTAAACCTGGATACTTGAGAATTCACCTCTTATTCCCAGGTGTGGGCCATTAATTCTCGCTCAGACTTGTTCAGTCCTAACAAGTCTCTTTTGAACCTGATTTTATATGTGCACATATACTGACACAATAAATAGCATTTTCCTTTCAATCTATTTATCTACTTTGTTTTTACTCATCTGTATCTATTCAGCCTCATCTTGCCTAACATTTTACATACACGTGGCAGCAAACCCCATAAATGATCAGTGGCAGTCTACAAATCCCTGTCACGTTCCATAGATACCAGAAGACTTGCAGTGTTCAGTACAATTACTGAACAAACTCGGGTAAAACTCAAGCCAAGCCCAGTGAAATTCACAACAAAGGCTATACTAATTTTAACTGGATCACTAGACATCAGAGCAAAGCCAGAGAACACTCAAACACAAACACATGTTTGTAAAATCCTGTAAAAACCTGTAAAGGAACAGAGTGCTCATTCTTTTTGCTAGATGATCTTCCAGAAATCTGAACACCTTGAGGTGACACGTGTAGAGCCTCCTCCCAGAACAGGCATTCTTCAGGGACACACTTGATATTTTCAAACTCGCACACCTACAAGAAAGCTTCAAATTCCATGTTCTGATATTTCCATAGAAGGTCACAGATAGTAACCTCAACTGCTTTACTCACTTCAAAAGCACCTGTGGCTACTGAACACTAATGTATATCTGGTCATCTTTATATACCCCAAATCCGTTGGTCATCTTCTAAGCAGTGCTCTGGAATACAGTGAAGGTACAGGATGATATATGTTAAATTATGAAGTACCACAAACTTGTGTTACAGTATTTTTACGTGCAGAGAATTGTCACAAGACAACAAGGGATTACTGAGGGTAATGAGGTGTCCCTGTACCTCCAAATCCCTCAAGAAGCCATTGCTGTAACGCTACACTTCTCAGATCATCTGGTGAAATGGAACACTGGCATTGGAGAACCCGAGCTGGTTTGGCTTGAAGCACAAATTCCTGACAGCATGACAGCATAGGCTGAGTAAGAGTTTCATTAAAATATAAATTTATCATCAACAAGTATTTTATAGCTAGGAAAGAGAAGGCTCTGCTATGTGACTGTTGAAGACCCCAGCCTACTAACCAGAACACCACCCAAAAAGTGCAACAATGGGCACACCTTTACCTTTACACAGTTGGCTGATTCTAAAAGTGCTGGCTGAAAGTTTCTGATTAAAAAATGTAACTTCCTGATAACAGCACAAAATGAAAATACGGCAGTTAAGAACTCAAGCCTCAGGGCACCACTAATGCACCCTCTACGAATAAAACCAGTTGTGAAGTACCAAAGCTCCCACTCGCCTTAAAACTGTAGAAGAAATGGGAACTGCTGTAGCTGGACAGAAGCATGGCATATAACACCTCTAAAAGTGACAGCTTGGGTATCTAGTAAAAGCAGATACATTCATCAATTCATTAGTTTTCTACTATATATATATATATGAAGTATATCTCTCCTTGGTATATTAGTTTTTTCAGACACTCTAAGACTTCTGTGCTAGCCTGACTCCCTTTGCTATCACCCAATAGCCTGCTGAAGTCGTGGGGCAGGGAACAGCTGTTTATTATGGGGGTTTTCAGCCTCCTCCATTTGAGAAGCATTGCCTTTATTCTGCCCGTGTAATTGAGTTCATCTATTTCCAGAAACCAGTATGAATAACTCTGGATATCTAGATAACTTTATTATTTTTATAACTGCAAATAAGGGGAGCAATACTGGAAGATGGAGAACTAGAACCTGGAAATACTTAGTTACAAGACTTTTTAGCTGCACAGAGAGCAAGAACAAAGGCACTGGATTTTTCCTGCAAATGAACTCCAGGCAGTGTGACAATAAAATGGATGTTTGCTATTAGAATAGATTGGTTCCTTTCTTTGCTTAGTATTTGCTAGAACAAAAGCGCTGTAGCTTTCCAAAGCTGCAGTGAGTCAGTGCTAGAATTAGCAGTATGATACTGAAAGAGGGATCACCACTGAGAAATGTTTCCTCTCCTTTCTCCTCACCTAGTCAAAAAGGCTTCTCCTGACAAATCATCTATTAATAAACAAGTTTCTATCGTTTAAATTATTAAATCATATTGAAAAAAACAGACTCTGTGCTTAAGAATTATAAGCATTTGAAACAAATAGACAGAGCTATTCATATTGCTTTTTCTTTCTTAATTTTATTTTTAAAAACATAGCTAAATTCCTGTGAAATAAATCTCAGCAATCCTTCTGCTTCCTGAAGCTTTAATAGCCTCAGCTCTGCAAAATTTAGATTTCTGACAATGGATTTGGGTCTTGGTGCAAGTCAGTCCTGAACACAAAAAGTAATTATTATAATACCAAAATGCAAGGGCTGTTAAGAGAAGGGAGGTTTGTAATAATAAGATTATGGAAAACCTGTATTACAGACTTTGCATTTCTGGGATATTCCTGAATGAATGCCATCTGCTTGCTGAGCATAAGAAATGTAATCATATTGAGAGAGGCTTTCTCTTCAGTTTTGAACAAATCTAGGTTGAGAGAATGGAGTTGAGTTACCAAGAAAAGGTATATTTTGGTATAATTCAGTGCACTTGCCCTTAAATACATTTCAGGGTTCATCACAGCCTGGAATTATGTGTTTTTACCTAAGGGGCCTATTTATTTCTACCTGTCAAATGTGTACACAAATATATTTATTTTCCTCTCTGCTAAATCACTGGAGAGAAATGACTGATTGCTTCTCTAGAATTCAAAGGCATGGATGTTAGACCAGAGTGAAAAACTAAACAGCAGCATCATGTGTGAAAAGCGAACTTTTCACTGAAATGTGCATGTCTGAAGTAAAAAAATCCAGTGAAGGCTTATCCATGAAGGAAATAGAGACAAATAACCAAATGCTTACAGAAAAACATATTTTTAAATGTGGAGGGTTGTAGTCTAGGGACTCTGCAGGTTTTTTATTTTAGGACAAAGAAATAATTGCTCATGAAGACAAAGGTAACACCTGTAAACAATGGAATCAGACACAACAGAAATCATTGCATTGGCAACAAAATAAATTTTTACTCTCTAAGTGGAAGGCTGCAGAGAACTTTTTAATGTTTTCCTAAGTGTTAAGGGAACCTACTGAGTGGGCAATAAACAGGAACATTTGCCCAAACAGGCTGTCTCCCCTTTACACCTTCTGACTCCATTTCCACAGTTTCTATTTCCTCAATTGCCTTTCTGCCCCTGACTGGGAATTGCTGTAGATTACTTGAAGATGCTGAATATCGGTGTAATTTTTTTCCCCCAAGACTAAAGTCTTTAAAGACTGAACTGTGCACACAAAAATAAGATACTATTGCAATGTCATCTCCAGTCAAATAGGTGGACTGTTGCTATAGGAACACATGGAGAATCTGAGTGAGGAGGACTCCATCCCAGCAGGGACCAGCCTGCTCCTGACACCTGACCCCAGAGCTGCTGCTCCTCTCACACAACTTGTATATGAGCAGGCAAAGGGTGTATTTCAATGCCACATCCCAGTTGTCAATATATTTCTGTGCTTACTTTTTAGATCACTTCCATCATATTCTATTTTTACTGTAACACTGGGGGGGAAGAAATGCTGCAAACACTGAAGGACACTGTGTGATGGTTCCTGGTAACAGGACACAGTGACAACCAGGCACTGGAAGGTCTTACGTGCAGGCAATTATGTGTGAGCTTTAATGCTTAAAATAATCACACTCTATGAGAATAAGTTCGTCTGCATTTTATTTTCTTGAGCTACCTTGGATGAGGATTAATGAATGAATGGTCGCAAAGTGCTCTAAAATCCTAGGAAAGCACGCTAAGAGCACACACTTAACTATTGTGAGCAAAGGATAATGTTTAATGCTTACCTGGAATTTCACTCTAGCCATATAAATGGATGAGTCATTGTTACAGAGAATGTAACAATTTCAACTGAGAAACAGAAAAACATTAGAGAAGTTAAAGCAAAAGCTTCATGACTGACAAGGAAAAGTATCTTCATGGTACATGAGCTGAGTAAAACTGGTTGTCCAGACTAACCCTCAGAATTCTTCTGCAAATGTGGTTTATTTTCCACAAAACAAAAACAAACCCCTCCAAACATCAGCCAGCCGTAAAAATGGCAAATACAAATAATTATATCTATATTACTGAGCTCTGTAACTAATTCTAAATCTAACTAAAAATCTAATTCTTCTCAGGACTTTCGCAGACAGAAAACATTTCCCAAGCAGTTCCATGTCCTAAACCCGAATACCATGGATTGGTACTTTTCCTCTCTGCATTAAAACTCCCCACTTTTCCAACACTGTTGTTTTCACAGTCTGCACAGCTAGACTTATTCAAAACTTATTCAAAGCCTACCTTATAAAGCTATGGTTTTTCAGACCTGCCCACTGCAAATACACACACCTGCGTATTGAAGTGTGCATTTCCCATTCAGGGAGCTGCAAACACACCCTGCACACGCAACAGCTTGAGACTCAAGCATGTGTGTGTGTATTTGTACTGCATATGCTTATTTGGGCAGAACTAAGGTGATGTAAAGCAAAGTGTCTGGCAAATACTAAGGGCAGAAAGAATTCTTCTCCACAAAAGGTGATCTATTTTGTAGTAACAAACATACCAGTGAAATGGTGCATGATCTTCTTATGATATTTAGCTCTATGATCCAGATGCTTCCTAATCTGCCAGCATTTAGAGGGGTAATAGTAAGTTTGAAAAGGAAAATTAACCAACAATCTATGTCATTTGGAAATTTGCCATGATTTCTGCTGTCAAGAGAACTGTTGAATTTTATTTGGTGTCTCTGGTATCGCTTCCTCTGTATCTCACAACATCCCGGAGGGGCAAACCACGCGGCAGCTAGATCGAGATGGGAACACACCACCAGGTGCTAATTAACAGCCCGGGAGCAATTAGGAGATGCCAATCAGCGCGGCAACACAACACCACCTACTTCGATGCCCCTGCCCATTCCGTGCCAGGCACCCCCCGGGGACAGCGGGGCCGGGCCGTGCCTCCCGCGGGGCCCGGGGCGAGCTCCGCGGCCGGGGGATGGAGCCCGCAGTGGCCGCCCCCGCGTCCTGCCCACAGCGGGGCCTTGGCACCGCCCGGGCCCCGGCACAGCTCAGCTCAGGACGGCCCAGTCCGGCACGGCCCATTCAGCTCATCACAGCCCGGCCTAGCTCCGCTCGGGCCGACACG
>VZRE01014277.1:0-11365 GCA_013396775.1 Cephalopterus ornatus | reverse complement strand
ACACCCAAATACAGGAACATCTGTGGGACCTGGTGAGAGTCCTGAGGGAACTGGCTGATGCAGCCCCCAAGACACACCCCACAACGTTCAAAAAGTCAGGTGAAGTCCCAGTGACTGGAAGAAGGGAAACACTGGGCTGATTTTTAAACAAGGTGGAAAGGAGGACCCTGGGATTTGCCGACCTGTCAGCCTCACCTCTGTGCCTGGGAACATAATGGAACAGATCCTTCTAGAAGCTGTGCCGAGGCACACCTCTCACAGTGAGGTGATTTGGGACAGCCAGCACGGCTTCACCAAGTCCTGCCTGACAACGCAGTGCCCGTCTACACTGCAGTGACTGCATCAGTGAGCTCGGGAAGGGCTGCTCATGGCATCTACCTGGGCTTCTCTAAGGCCTTTGACGTGCCCACCACAGCACCCTTCTGGCTAAAGTGGAGGGACAGGGGTTGGATGGCTGGAGTGTTCAGTGGATGAGGAATTGGCTGGATGGTCTCATCCAGAGAGTGCTGGTCACCAATTCAGTGTCTGAATGGACAGCAGGGAGCAGGGCTGCCCCCCAGGGCTCCGTACTGGCACCAGTGTTATTCCATGTCTTCTTCATCAGTGATGCAGACCGTGGGATCGAGGGCACACTCAGCCGAGCTGCAGATGACTCCAAGGTGAGGGATGCAGTTGGCCTGTGTGAGTGACGCAGAGCCATCCAGAGAAACCTGTGCAAGCTTGAGAACTTGGCCCATGTGAACCTGCCGAGGTTTAACAAGACCAAGGGCAGGGAGCTGTAGCTGGGACTGGGGCAGTCCTGGGTATCAGTGCAGCCTGGGGGATGAAGGGGTTGGGAGCAGCCCTGCCGAGAAGGACTTGGGGGTGCTGGTGGATGAGAGGCTGGACATGGACCAGCAATGTGCACTTGCAGACCAAAAGGACAACCTTATCCTGGACTGCATCAAGAGCATCGTGGCCAGCACGTCAAGGGAGGTGACTCTGCCCCTTTGCTCTTGTGAGACACCGCCTGGAATGCTGCATCCAGCACTGGGGCCCCAAGTGTAAGAAAGGCATTGGCCTGTTGGAGCGCGTCCAGAGGAAAGACACAAGGATAATTAGAGGGATGAAGCACCTCTCCTCTGAGGACAGGCTGAGAGAAATGGGATTGTTCAGCAAAGAAGACTCTTTGGTTGACCTTATTGTGGCCTTCCAGTAACTGAAGGGGGCTTGTAAGAAAGGTAGGGAGAAACTTTTTACAGGAGTGTGTAGTAACAAGACAAATGGCTGTAAGCTTAAGCAGGGTAGATTTATGTTAAATATTAGGTAGAAATCCTCCACTGTGAGGGTGGTGAGGCCCTGGCACAGGTTGCCCAGAGAAGCTGTGGCTGCCCCATCCCTGGAAGTGTCCAAGGCCGGGTTGGACGGGGCTCTGAGCAACCTGGGCTAGTGGAAGGTGTCCCTGCCCATGTCAGGGGGGTTGGAACTAGATGATCTTTAAAGTCCTTTCTAACCCAAGGCATTCCATAATTCAGTGATTTTATGATTGAAGATCAATGTAAAAATTTGTCTAGTGTTTTACTCCAGTTAACACAAGGGGATCTGCATTTGCATTGAATAGCATCCTTAGACAACAAAGGCATTCTGTGATGCCATCTTTATTTTTTTCTCTGACACCTTGTTAGGATCGCTAATGTAGGCTTTTGTAAAAGGTGAAGTTGCATCATCATTATTACTATGCTGCATTGCCTATAAGAAATTATAGTTTAATTACTAGTTTAGCTTTTTAAAATAAATTAAAACTTTAATTTGTGAATAAATGCACTTGTAGGCAACAACTATGGAATTGCAGCTCCCATTAAAAAAAACCAACCAACCTTAATTGTGAAACTGCCAGGGAAGCCATGGATTTCATTACAGCTTTTACTATCTCTCCATGGAAAACACAGAGACGTTAGCTGTTTAACTCCCAAATTTGCATGTTTTATAGAAATGAAAATTCAGTGCCATTAAGCATAGTTAACAACAGTATTGTAGTTAGCAAGGATTTTACTATTACTACTTTCAATTGAGAAATTGTGCTTGAACATTATTTGAATGTGCCTGTAGTAGGTGGGGGAGTCCAATCCTGCTGTACATTTGTGCAGCCGTGGAGGGGTGTCACCTCCTCTGTCCCCACCTAAAGCCTCCTCAACTGCTGTATTACGTGCTCGTCAAGCCTGGTGGTGACTGGGCAGCACACAGTGGAGAACTTCTGCACTAAGAAGACATAAATAAGACCCTAAATGCAGATTTCAGGGTAGTGAAAGCCATACATAGTGCCTTACCACCCTTCTTATTCCCCCTCCTCCCACTGACAATGTCTGTGGCATTTGAAGAGTGCTTTGGGATTCATTGCTCCCCAGGTTTTCACTCCTTCAGTCATGACATTTGATTTGAGAATATTTAGTTTTCATGAATGTTATCTTATACATTTTTACTCTTTGTCTGACAAAATTAACGTGGCAGACAGGTCGAGGGGAAATGAGAAACGAAAAGATCTCAGTCTGGAACCTGGATAACCATTCTGGCAGCCCATACAGCCTAATTCTGCCCTTGTGTAGATTGTTGCTGGTAATAATTTTAAACAGTTATTTAGAGGAAGGAGTAATTAGAGATGTGGTGCTGAATGGAAACAAGGTTGAAATAAAAAATTTGTAAAGGAAAAGCGAGTTTTTCCCAACCCATTTGGTTTCGAGATGGCTGAGCTTCAAGTAGTAGATCTTGTCCATCTGGTATCCCATAAAGTATTTGATACAGAGAACTATGGAAAATGAAGGTTCGTATCTAAGAAAATGCACTTTGATGTGACAACTGTAAAAATGAACAAAGACTAGTTAAACCAGAGAAAAAAAGGCACTTGTTTGGAAAGGGAAGGTAGTGGTCATGAGGAAGATAATTTTGGGAGTTTCTCAAGGAGCAGTCTGGACCTTATTCCTCAATTATTTTGCGAAACTGGGCTACTGAAATTTTTTGCTGACACAGTTTGGCTGTTGTTGTCCCTGCAAAAGAGGTAGAAATATGGAAAGCCTGATAAGCAGGTAGGCTTCCAAAAAAATAGAGAGAAAAAATTCACAATTGCAGAGTTCAAAGTCGTATATTCAGGATTTTTTGTGTAGCAGGTCATAAATGAAATTCCAAATCTAGCAGTCAGAGGAGGACTATCCAGTAACTTCAGATGAGTACAGGTGCAAACCAAATCTATCAGGTTGTCCTGAGTTTGTTATGGAAAGTAAATTCTGTTGCAAGACTCATGGCTTTTACCTTTAATTTTCATAATCTTAGTCATGGCAATTAGTGTAAATTTAGTGTTGTTAACACTAAATGCCTTGCCTACGTTAGTTGTCTAGCTACTAGAGAGGTAGAAATTTCAGCGACCGAAACGTTAGTGACTACATCTCTTGTGGGTTAACACTCATCTAAGCCTTACACAGCTTTCTCAGCCCCACTACAATAAAGAGTGGCTTCAGTGGAGGGCCATGATATTGGTCAGAGGTCTGCACACTTCTCCTGTGAAGAACGACTGAGAGAGCTGGGATTGTTTAGACTGGAGAAGGTTCTGTTATTGTCACCTTTCAGTATATAAAGCAGCCTTTGCAGAAAGGAGGAGGGAGACTTTCTACCAGGGCCTGAGTGACAGCACAAGGAAAAATAATTTTAAACTGAAAAACAGTAGATGTACATTGGCCATAAGAAGTTTTTCATGATGAAGGTGGTGAAACACTGGAACAGTATGCCCAGAGAAATTGTGGATGATTCATCATGGGAAGTGTTCAAGGTTCAAATGGGGCTTTGGACTAGATGAACTTTGAAGGATCCCTCCAGCTGAAACCATTTTGTGATTCTGCAATTCTGTGATCATCCGTGTAATACAATAACAGGTCTTTCCGTAGAATGTTCTCATTTTGTTATGTATTTAATGATTCTTTGCTAATACATCAGCAGTTTGATACATTCAAATTCCTTCCCCTTTGATTATATCACAATATAACTTGCGTTTTTTTCAGGATAATACAGATTTTAGTGATGTTTCTAAGCCTATTTTTACTGAAGATTATGTAATGCTATAATTTAAAGAAACAAGTATTTTGTGACTAAATGTAGGCTAGAACATTATCATGGCCTTAAAATTAAGCCAACAGGGATGATAAATATTGCAATTAAGATAATAATGAAACAAATGCACACATCCATTGTCCTTTATAATCAAGAGTGTGCAACGCTGGATACCAGAGACAGAATTCTTCATGGAGTAAGTTTAGTAGGAGTGATTGTTACTAATGAACAAGTTCTATAAAACTTGCTAAGATGCTTTGCAGTTAGCAGGCAAGTTTCTACAGTGGCAAAACCAAAAGACAACATATCCGGTTTCAACTGAGGTTAATGGGTATCTCATTATTGGAAAAATCAAGATCTTTGCAAGACTTTGCTGCCTCCTTTCAAACTCTCTCAAAAACCGTTGGTGATTAAGGGGCTCTATTGCCAACCACAAAGTTAAAGATCACTGCAGAAATATTTATTATCTTATTCATCATCACAATAACGAGTTTATTTCTGTGCTAAACTGAGTATGCCTTTTTTTTTTTTAATGCACTGATTTGAATTATCTTACCCTCACAGGCTGCTTAAAAAACCTCAAAGTGCTAAATGTGAGTTTCAATAATTTGAAGTCAGTCCCTCCAGAACTGGGTGATTGTGAGAATCTAGAAAAACTGGATTTGTCTGGAAATATGGAAATAACAGATCTCCCATTTGAAGTAAGATAACAATCAATTTTTTTTTTTTTGTTTGGCTTACAAGGTATTTTATTAGTCTTCAAACCTTTTCTTGACAGGTTAAATCACATTCCTTGCAGTTTCTAGCAATAATGGTTTAGTAATAATATAACTGAAAATACCTTAGCAGCAGTTTAATGGGTCCAAGCTACTTTGTTTTGGTTTTCAAGTGACTAAATTTTGCTTGTATTTATTCTGTTATGTGAAGGAGGACATGATTCTCAGAGGGATTTGGCTAGGGGAATAACCAGAAGGCTGCTTAACCTTCTGACAATCTCCTGTTCAATGAGATTGAAAGCCACTAAAACGGAGCGTAGGTTACTGGGTAATGGTTCACTTAAAACCCGTGGAAAAAAATTGGATCCGTGCAAACAACTTTCTATAACAGCAAACACTGGAAGCAACATTGTGTTAGCATGATATAAAAGGTCAAGAAGGAAAACCTTGGCATTATCTATTGTGTTTCCATGTTTCTCTGGAGGCTGGAACTCAATTTACATTTGCAGCTATCTGGGAGGTAGGCTACACAAGCTCTTCTGATTTAGTTTATAGAATTAGTTTCCCAGAATCAGCATTGCAAGGGCAGCTTTGGAAGCTGAACATGCAATTAAAAGGACACTTATCAAATGATTTAGAGTGCTGCAAAGTGTTTGGCCTTCAGTGTGCTCAATATGGCTCATGCAATGCAGGACAATTGCATCAGTATCCTTGCTAACATAAAGGGTGTCTGATGTTTGAATCTCAGATGGACAAGTGGCTATAGTGATTGGCAGGTAACTATTTAATGAATTAAAATATTGAATTAGTCTGAGCTGTATAAAGAGACAAAACAGAAAGTGGTGGGTACCCACCCAGCCGCTCACTCCATCCCCCTCCTCTGCATGATCCTGGGAGAAAACAGGTTCAGAAAGCTCGTGGTTTGAGATAAAATATGGTGAGATTGCTTACCATTTACTTTTGTAGGCAAAACAGACTATACTTCAGGAACATTAGTGTTTGTCAATATATATTTGAGTAGCGAGAAACTGAAACACTGAAACCTCCTCTTTCATCCCCTTTCTCCCAAGGGATCCCTCTGCCATTCTTGAGCAGTGCAGGGAGGCAGGGGAAGTTACAGCCAGCACACAGTGGTTTCTAGCTGCTCCTCCTTCCTCCTTGCACTTTTGCCATCCCCCAGTGTGGGCTCTCCACGGGCTGTAGTTTTTTCAGGAATATCCATCTGCAGCAGCATGGGTCTTCCACCAGCTGTGGTGTGGAGAGCTACTCGAACATGGAGCACCTCCTCCTCTGCTTGCTCTGACTTCCTATTCCCTTTGTTCTTTCTCACTCTTTTTATTCTCCCCTTTCTCTGGTGGTGTTTTCCCCCTTTCTCAAACTCTGAAAATTTTTGGAGTAGCACCACACACTTGGCTGAGGAGCTTGGCTGCGTTCTGTGCTGTGCCTATTGGAACCGCCTGGAATAGTTGGTGTCCAGTTTGGGTCAGCCCCTGGTCTCTCTTCCCACAGAGACCACTCTGCACTTCCCGTGCTGCCAGCACCCTGTCCTGGACAACAAATACAAGTACTGATGGCCCCAAGTTAGATTATATGATTCATTGCCTAATACAATTGTTGCTAAAACTCCATTAATCCTGTGAAACACTCAGTCTCTTCTGGAGTGTCAGAAATGGGAACCCGAGACTTTAAATGAAGAAGTATGTGCAAGCCTTGCTTTGGTAGGACAGTGGGTTCCTTTTACAGTGTTAGGAAAAAAAGAGAGAACTTGACAACTGGCATAAAAAATAACATAAAGAGTTAGAAAGGGTGTTTCCTGTTTATCAACTGTTACAAAGGTAAATTTTTATTTGACTATGAAATCCTTTAAAGTTTCTTCTGGGAAGATTAAAGAAGTGTACAAGAACAACTTCAGTATTCTTCAGTGTCAAACTTACTCAAAAGAAATAAAGGCAAACTGCAGCCCAGCAGAAATGATCTAAGTCTAATTTTGCCTTGTTTTTTTAAACCTAGAATAATGGCCAGACAGACACTGATAACATATATGAAAATGAATTCAGAGATACATGAAAGTGAATTCAAACATGAATGCAGACCTAACCATGCATGTACGTCTTTCCAGGTCTGAGTCCTAAGAAACTACTAAGAAACCATGAATTCAAAACATGTCTTAATTCCATCAAAAATTTTTGACACATCCATAAAGGATTATGAGATCATCAGAGCTCTGAGACTGAATTACATCTTCAGTAATCAGGTTCCCTGTTCCTCTTCTATCCGTTTTCTTTATGACACCTGCAAAAAATAGAGAAGTCTTGAAGCCCTTATTTTATTTGATTATTCAGCATTTTTCTTTCTTAGGAAAAGAATGCAGCCTTTTTTTTTTGTTTGTTTTTAATATAAACACAAAATCTTACATGATGAGCTTATTTAGGGCTAGAAATATTAATGAGATAAATCATGTAACACAAGACTTGGAAATGGTAGAGGGTGAATGTAGGCTATTGCACAAACACGTCATCATTATCATGGCTGGGCTTCGTGAACGAAGATTTGTGAAGGACTCTACCCACGCTCACTGCAAACGCGCTGATGGCTAAAAAGGCCAATGCGAGATAGACACGTCCGGTTGCAAAAGGCACAGCAGAATGACTCCCCAGGTGGTACCGACAGGACACGGTTCTTTCTGCGTTGTCTTTTCTCCTCGAGAGTGATCCTGCGTGTGTTCTCAAAAGAAGCAGCAGCGTTGTGGACAGTGTGTCTCCAGGCCTCCCAATTGGAGGCCAGAGCAGACCAGTGATGGTGATCAATATGGCCAAGGCTGAGATGCTGTTTCAGGGAGTCCTTATATCTCCTCTTCGGGGCTCCTCTCTTGTGGCAGCCAGTGGCAAGTTCCCCATAGAGCACAATCTCAGGGAGGCGGGAGTCCTTCATCCTGGAGACGTGCCCTGCCCAACGCAGCTGCATTCGCAGTAACATGGCCTCAATACTTGTAACTCCTGCCTGTTCAAGAACAGACGTGTTGGTCACATAATCTCTCCAGTGGATGTTTAGGATTGTACGGAGGCAGCGTTGATGGAAGCGTTCTAAGAGTCGTAAGTGGTGGCGCTAAATGACCCAAGATTCAGATCCATATAAAAGAGTGGACAGTACAACGGCTCTATAAACACTGATCTTCGTACTGTTCTTCAAGTGATTGTTTCGCCAAGCTCTTTTATGGAGTTTACCGAAAGCTCTGTATGCCTTTGCTAACCTGTTGTCTATCTCTGCATCAATCTTACCATCCCAGGAGATGATGCTTCCCAGGTAATTGAATTGCTGGACTGATCTGAGCTCTGAATCTCCAATGGTGATATGGGGATGATGGAAGACTTCTTGAGGTGCAGGCTGATAGAGAACAAACACATACAGTGCCATCAAATACCCATTTAGAACTGAAGTTCCTAATGGTGAAGACAGCTACCATATAGGTATATAAATTTTTTTGGCATATCAGTTGCTTCTGATCCTAAATTTTTCAGTCAGCCACATCAGAAATTCACAGGATGTTATCATGTCTGTTAAGTCTGTGAATTTGTTTTATAAATAAGCAAAACTTCAGGAAAGACAAGATGCTAGACACCTCTGTCTTGTACTACTTTTCGGGTAGCTACAGTTACCAAGGAAGTTTCCAGCATGTACACTGACTGTACTTCTTGTCTTTTTAACCTACTAATTTTTTTTTTTCCCCAATGAAGCCATTTTAAGTGAGGTATGCTATGATTGAGATGCTCTAGCACAACTTAAATGTTGTGAATCTTCCTTCTCTGTTAATAAATTCAATATCTGTTAGCGAAACATGCACCTTTTTCCGTGTGCAGGGAAAGGTACCCCACTCCAAGCCATAGCTTTATGCTTGGCCCACCCCTGTTTCGTGGGGTGGCTGCATCAGCCCCCTGGGAACACGTATGTGCAGTGCCTGGACTTTTGCAATATTTTTGTCTGAGTGTGCTTTGAGACTGAGCCCTGGGGGACATGCCTTGTGCCATAGCATCAGGAGGAAAGCACACGGCTCACTTGTCTGTTCATTTCTTGTAGAAAGCTCTTTCTCTCTTTTCAAAGGGCCACTTCATAGAACCATAGAATCAGCCGGGTTGGAAAGGACCTCTGAGGTCATCAAGTCCAACCCTTGATCCACTACTACCAGTTACTAGACCATGGCACTAAGTGCCACATCCAGTCTCTTCTTAAATACCTCCAGGGACGGAGAATCCACCACCTCCCTGAGCAGCCCATTCCAATGTCTGATCACCCTCTCTGTAAAGAATTTCTTCCTAACATCCAATCTAAACCTCCCCTGGCAGAGCTAAGGCCATGTCCTCTTGTCTTGCTGCCGGTTGCCTGGGAGAAGAGACCATCCCCCACCTGGCTCCAACCTTCTGTCAGGGAGTTGGAGAGAGTGATGAGGTCTGCCCTGAGCCTCCTCTTCTCCAGGCTGAGCCCCCACAGCTCCCTCAGCCTCTCCTCACAGCACTTGTGCTCCAGTCCCTTCCCCAGCCTCGTTGCTCTTCTCTGGCCCTGCTCCAGCCCCTCCGTGTCCTTCCTGAGCTGAGGGGCCCAGAGCTGGACACAGCACTCGAGGGGTGGCCTCACCAGCGCTGAGTCCAGGGCAAGGATCACTTCCCTGGTCCCGCTGCCACACTGTTCCTGAGCCAGGCCAGGATCCATTGGCCCTCTTGGCCACCTGGGCACACTCTGGCTCATGTTCAGCTTCCTGTCACTCCAGACTCCCAGGTCCCTTCCTGCCTGGCTGCTCTCCAGCCGCTCTGTGCCCAGCCCGTGGGGCTGCCGGGGGTTGTTGTGGCCAAAGTGCACTCTGTAGGTCATCTCAGGGAATCTTAAAATGAGGTAGTCTGATGCTCCATTAAAAAAAATGAGGGTGTGTGCTCCCATCTTTTACTTCCTCAAGGCTTTTGATTTAATACCATTCCATACTATGTCTAAGGAAGAGCAATCTGACTCAATGTCTTCTTCCCAATTAATTTTTCTGTCTTCTACTGTTGGATGTCTAACATTTTTAGATATTAAAGAGTTACAGTTAACATCAATATTTGATTAGTATTAGTTGAAAGCAAGTCCTTTGGCAGAAAAAGTTTATGGATCTGCAGTTGGATTCAAATCTGCGTTAGCCGTTTTTGTAAATTAATGATATCTTCATCTGGACATGAGTGAAAATATAAATTGAAATAAAATGTAAATGTCAGAAAAGGCATCCTACATCACATTACACTTGTACAGCCACTTTCCAACAGATACTTCTAGACCTCAGTAACCAGGTTTAGCAGAGGAGGGTACACTATGAAGCTTAGGGCACAGTCCTCCCTGACATGACACACAGCTCAGATCCTTCTTAGATGGAGATGCATTTGTTCTTCTGGCTAAGATGCTCATGAGAGGCATGCCTTGCATGTTATCCAGTCCATCTCCTAGCACAGTGTGATTGCACTGGATACCACATATCAATAGTTGCATAGGGAAGGGGATTGATGGATGGATTTATTTGCAAATTTCTTGTATGTTCTGTGTGTGAATTTAAGAATTAGTATGATGCTGGTATTTATATTTTAGCTTTGGACAGAGTTCCTCCTCCTATTTTCATGCATGCTATGCAATAAATTTGTTTTTCCAGGAATAAAAGCTGTATTATAAATAATGTATTTTCTGATACAAGTTTGTAGAAAAACTGCTCTGACCTTACTTTTAGGTGTGCTTTCTTTAGAAAATATTACTTTCTATGCTTATTTACTGAATCACCCAATTAAATTTTCCTATGCATGGTATTTCAAAGAATTGGTTTTGCAGTGGTTTTGTTTTTCTGCCAATAATGTTGCTGCAGCCAAGAGTATCTATAGATGTCACCCAAAGGAACTTGAATGAGAAGAGAGGGAAGATGAAGAAGTTTTCATTTCTTCTGTCTGTTCCATCAGGTGTGGAACATGCTGTCAGTCACAGGACAGACAAGCCATTCCACACTACCAGCAACAAGACAGAAATGCTTACAGTAGAGGTTCTGATACAGAAAATAAATTAAAAAGGGATTTTTCAAAGTTATTCTGCTTTGAGCAGTGCTCAGTACCACATCTGAGCAGTCCCAGTAAGTGATCTGAGTGTTTTCTGTATCATTTTTGAGGTCTGGGTAGTGCAAAGTGAAGGAGTTAAGAGACTGTTACAGTCTATGAATACTTTGTCAATCAAAGTGTATATGTATGCATTTTCATGTCAATCCTATCTAAACTGATCTGTGAAGTTTGGAGAAATGAGAAGGTTATGCTTTCTGGCTATTTTAGCACACACTGTTTCCAAAAGATCAAATTAAATCTTGTTTTGTATTTCTGATGCATAGGAAGTGTCAGCTAAGTGCTGATATAAGCAAGTACAGACTTGAGGACCTTTCAAAATCATAGAATCATAGAACTGTTTGGGTTGGAAAGGATCTGTAAAGATCATATAGTCCAACTTACCTGCAATGGGCAGGGACATCAACTAGGTCAGGTTGCTCAAAGCCCTGTGCAATCTGACCTTGAATGTTTCCAGGGATG
>VZRE01014272.1:8472-58456 GCA_013396775.1 Cephalopterus ornatus | reverse complement strand
TATTCAAGATGAGGCTGCTCCAGTGCAGATCAGAGCGAGACAATCCCCTCCCCTGACCGACTTGGTGATGCTTTGCCTGATGCCTCCCAGGACACGGTTGGCCTTCCTGGCTGCCAGGGCACTGCTGACTGCGGTCCCTTTCTGTGGCACTGTTTTCCAGCATCTCATTCCCCAGTCTGTACAAACATCCAGGGTTTCCCCATCCCAAGTGCAGAATCCAGCATTTCCCCTTGTTGAACTTCCTATGCTTGGTGATTGCCTAGTCTTCTAATTTGTCAAGGTCTCTCTGCAGGGCCTTTCCTGCATTAGAGGAAGTCAACAGCTCCCCCCGGTTTTGTGTAATCTGCAAACTTGCCTAGTATCTCTTCTACTCCTGCATCCAAGTAATTTATTAAGGTGTTGAAGAGCTCAGGGCCCAAGATGGAGCCCTGTGGAACCCCACTAGTGACAGGTCCCCAGTCTGATGTTACCATATTTAGTATGACCTTCTGTGCTCAATCCGTGAGCCAATTGCTCACCCACCACATGACATGTTTATCCAGCTGTGTGCTAGATATTTTGTCCAGAAGGATCCTGTGAGAGACAGTATCAAAAGCTTTACTGAAATCCAAAAAGATGACATCAACTGGCTTCCCTTGATCAACTAGGTGGGTTACCTTGTCATAAAAGGAAATCAGGTTTGATAAGCAGGACTTGCCTCTCATGAAGCCGTGCTGGCTCTGCCAATGATTCTGTTGTCTTTCAGGTGTTTTTCCATACCTCCCAGAAAATTCTTCTCTGTAACTTTACCAGGTACTAAATTGAGACTGATAGGCCTGTAGTTTCCCAGGTCCTCCTTCTTCCCTTCTTGAAAACTGGGACAACATTCACCAGCTTCCAGTCATCTGGGACTTCTCTGGATGCCCAAGACCACTTCAAAATCACCAAGAGAGGCTTTGCAATGATATCAGCTTATCTTTGAGGATTCTGGGATGAATCCCATCAGGCCCCATAGATTTTTAGGGATCCAGCTTGAGCAGTAGGGTCAACTGGGAGTTGATCATTCTTGCAGTCACAGTCCTCCAGCTCAGGGCACCGAGATCCCCTTGGTCCATCATCTATGTTAAAGACAGAGGCAAAGAAAGCATTAAACACCTCTGCCTTGTCTCTGTCCCTGTTTGTAAGGTGACCATCCTCATCTTGTAAGATGCTGATGATATTTCTATACTGCCTATTACCATTAATGTATTTGAAAAACCTCTTTTTATTGTCCCCCACATGGCATGCCTGTCTTGATCATAGGAATGGTACTACAAGCAACATAAATTTGGCAATAAAGAATACAAGATCGCTCAGAAATTAAGCTTTGTCTGTCTATGTAATTGTTAGCTTCGCTGATAAAACATTGATGATAATACTTAAAACTCAGTCAGAATATTGGTAGGATTAATTATTGATGTAAGATGAAAAGATACATACATTGGTTAAGTACCATAATTGCTATCTTAGAGGATGGAAATAAGATTGAGTTGAAGTTCTGAAATGGAACCTTGAAAAATAAAAATGAAGCTTTTTTAAAGGGTCAGATCTAAGTTTAAGGTTTAATTTCTGAATTACAACTCTTATAATACATTTCAGTGTGCCCTTTATTATACAATAAATAACAGAGTGCAACAGAGCAATTTTCCTTTAACAAATAATAAGTTGCTATCATAAAAAGACAGCATTCTGAATACTGTGTTTGATTTTAGATTTGTCAATGTATGAAAACCAGCAATTGTCTCTTACGTGATAAAACACAACCAAATTTTTTAGTAAATTATTCTCCTACAATCAGTGCAAAGCCTCTTTGTACTACCTTGTTTACTTTGTTCTTCAGTAAGTACCAAGAAGAAAATTATGTACTTTACTCAAAGGATTTACTGTACAAGTAAGAGGGAGGAAAACAGATTTATTAGCTGTCTCGTTACAAAAATTTAAATCTCTTTGTTCACTTCACCTTCTGTTTTATCTTAATTTTACTTGCTCACATGAAGTGGAAACAACAAATTTGTCTTTTGGGAGTGATCGTGCTTATAAGCTTGGCTGCATTAAAGGTTTTTATTCATATTCTAGAGACTCTATGCATGCATGTAGTTACTTGACTGATGGAGTTATACTGTCCACAAACTGGGAAATGTCTTACAAAATAAAGACTGTATTAAAACCATGATAACATTTCTCTCACCTTAAGCATTAGAATGGAGGTAAGAATTTGTGCAGCTAGATCATGGGTACACGTTCTTAAGTTATTTAATATCCATGTGTTTATGTAGTGTGTTGACCTTGGTTGGCCATCAGGTGACACTCTATCACTCCCCCTCCTCAACAGGAGAATAGGAGAAAATACAGCAAAAAGTTTCTGAGTAAGATCACTCAGCAATTACTGTCACTGGAAAAAACAGACTTAAATTAGAGAAATTGATTCAATCTATAGATTAATTTACTCTATTACCAATTAATAACAGAGTAGGTGTAGTGAGTTTCTGTGGCTGGGTTTTGGTAGCGGGTAGGGCTACAGGGGTGGCTTCTGTTAGAAGCTGCCAGAAGCTTCCCATGTCTCGTGGAGCCAATGCCAGCTGGCTCCAGGTTGGACTTCCTGCTGCTGGCCAAGACCAAGCCAATCAGGAGCAATAGTAACACCTCTGTGATAACATATTTAAGAACAGAAGGTTGTTGTGCAGAAAGAATTCCAGCCAGGGAAGAGCAGAGTGAGAACATGGGAACAACAACGTTGTGCAGATGGAGGGACAGGAGGTGCTTCAGGTGCCAGAGCTAAGGCCCCTGCAGCCTGTGATGCAGGCCATGGTGGAGCAGCTGTGCCCCTGCAGCCCATGGAGAAGCCCATGCTGGGGCAAATGGATATCTGAAGGAGGCTGTGACCCCGTGTGAAGTCCAAGATGGAGCAGGTTTTTCCCGCGTAGGACTTGTGGCCCCGGTGGGGAACTCACATCAGTACAGCTCATTTGTGAAAGACTGCACCCCATGGAGGAGTGACCCACGGGACAGCAGTTTGGGAATAACTGCTGCCAGAGAGATGGGCTCATGCTGCAGAGGTCCATCAAGGACTGTGTCCCATGGTAGGGATCCCACAGGAGCAGGGGAAGGACTCCTCTCCCTGAGCAGTGGCAGAAACAATAATTGAATGCAACCCCCATCCCCCGTCTTGCCCATCTTTGCCTCAGATGCTCATGCTCTTCTGTTGCTCCACTGTGGAGTTCTACTTGTGTGATACAGTCCTTTATGATCTTTTCCAAACATGTATCCTTCCCATAGGCTGCATTAAATATGATAGTAGATATGACAGTGCTTTAAAAAGACTTGATGGCAAGGTACGTTTGATTATTTATTGCACAGAGGACAGGGTAAGACAAAACTGCCATGGAGATCTTCCTGTTTGGTCATGAGGTTCAGAAAAGACCTCCTTGTTTTCTAAACTTTCTGAGTGGAATTTAGGTATGGCTGGATTCGGACTTAGCCCTGGACTTGGTCAGTTGTTTATGTCTAAAGGATTATATATGTACAATCAGACCTTTGTACCACCTAGCTAAGATTTCAAAGTTTCAGTGTGCTTATTCACAGTTCACTCACTGAGTATCAGACACAATAAGGATTCTCCCAGCCTTGAGGAGTAGCCTTGAGGGCTGTCTCTACTCAAGAGGAGATCCTGCCATGCAGTCTGCTGCTGTGCAGGGAAGCTCAGCAGTCCCTGGACTGTCCACTGTTTATGGAGTATGATGGTTGACTTACAGTCTTATCGGCATACCAGCTGCAGCTTTGGTTGACATATGCTCAACTAGCCCTTAGCTGTTGAGCAAGATTCATGGCCCTTGGCTATCATGTTATCTGTAAGACAGAGGTGGCCATCATAAATATCACTGGTGGCTATTGCTCAACCAGAAAATGATGTGGGAGAGAGCAGAACATCACAAGCAGCCACATCCCCAGACCTGCTTTCTGCAGCGTGTGTGACAATTCTGTTTCCATGTGACTGCTACTGACAGTGGTATCTGCATCAGCAGAAGTTATGGAGAGATGATAGTGGTGCAGTGGCAGCAGTTGAGGAGGAAATCTGTTTTTCCTTTCTCTTTGAGTGGAAGGATGCAGAGGTGAGGGAAAACAATTGAGAAGTATAAGTCTCCTATCTGCAGCCCACATACATACCTTAAACATGAAGAGTGGAAAGCAAGAAGGGTTGTCATTCTCTGCTGGCCAACATTGGCGTCAATCAGTGCAGGGACAAACTTCCGGTTTAATTCAGTCTTACAGTGTATTATGGTAAACTGCATTATCACGGCAGCTTGAAAATGTTGGAGGAACTATCGGTAACATTACAAGAATGTTTAATTTAAAGAATAATATATTTTAAACCATAACAAAGTTTATGTTTAATTATGGCTATGAAGCCCTTGTTCGGTGTGTTCAAATGAGGAAAAAACTATATCAGATAACGGTCGCATGAAGAAAGTTCAGGCATTATTGTCATACTCAGGAAAATGTTCACGTATTGAAAAGAAGCTAGTTTTTAAAATGCAGGATTGTTTTTAACCAACCACCACATCATCATCTAGTTGGTTTTGTTGTTGCTATTACTGTGTGTAGCCTATAGTATTTTTTGTTTGTTCATTTTTTTGGTTTATTTGTTTTTTGTTTTGGTGGGGGTTTGTTTGTTTGTTCTGTTGTTGGAGTTTTTGTTATTGTTTGGGTTTTGGTTTGGGGTTTTTTTTGCTACATGTGATTGTTTTTCATTGCAAGCTTTTTGTCTTCTTAACATCAGAAAACAATTCCTAAAATACTTCCATCTCAGCCGATTATAAACTAATAGAGCAGACACTAGCCAACTTAGTCCAGGGATATCATTAATGTATTGATAACGTATAGCAGCTGAATTTCTACAAACTTTGTCTTCTTTTCAGAGCTATATTAAAGTTCCCAAATTTGAAACATGAAGGACAGCTACTGAATGACAACCTTTTCAGTGTCAGATAGGTTCCATGAAACCAAGTGTAATCTCCATGCCGTCCAAGATTATGCTTACAAGACATGTTCATGCAGCAAGACAGGTGAGTGCCAAATAACTATAAATTTATCTTTAGAAATCTTCAATTTTTTTTTGACACTTCAACCCAGTAAGTTAGGTAACCCCTTTAATCTGACCTGAATAAGAACACATACTTTTTTTCTAATCAGTTCATAACATACACTATTTACTCCTGTGACAAAGTACTTTTGAGCTGCTACCTCTAAAAGACATTAACAACCTTACTGTTGGAACAGGTCGAGGAGAGAAGATGCAGCCAAAGCTTGAAAGGGGGTTCTTCCTCTAATAGCTGACTGAGGCAGCAGAGAACTTTTCAGGTGTATGTTTTAAGCTTTGCTAGCATGAAGATATCTCTTTCCCTATTTTCTGAGTAATCAGTGAGGAGACTTCTCTGTATTTTGAGTCTTTATCATAGGTGGACAGAGACCAAAAGGTGAAACTGAAATGACAACAGCAAAAGGTCCAAAATAGCATTTCTCTGCACGTAATACGAGAGAAAGGGGTAAGTGGAGAAAGATTAAAAAGAACCAGGGCAAGAGTGAAAATGAGAGGGTAGAAAGAAAAAAAAGCATGATTAAACAGAGAACCCTGGAGGAGCATGTAAAGAAGAGATGCATTTCAAGAAAAGGAATTTACAGATTAAAAACTATTAAATTTGAAGAAAGATAAATGAGCGGCAGAGAAGAATTGAAAAGTAATAACACAGCCTGAAGCAGAAAGAATTAAATCTGGAAGACGCGTAAACAGACTGTGGGAGAAGAGCTGCTGTTCTGTCATTTTTTTACTCAAAATATATGTTGAGTCACTTTCGAAAGTCTCCCTTTTATACTTCTGAACTGCTGCAAAACTACCCAGACCAATCCAGTCTCAGTTATTTTCACTTTCTTGCCCAGTCATTATTATTTACTCAATGGGAGCCACGATGTAAAAAAATAAGCAAAGTCATCAACTTCACAGCATTTTATGTTGATCCACAAATACAAATGTCATGTGTAGTTTTTGACAGGATAAAAAAATCAGCAGAAATTGAGAAGGAAGGTGGCTGCTTGGAGATATTATTGCTGAAACGTGGCTTTGAAAGAGCAAATGTGCTCCACCTGTGAAGAAAACATGGCCAAAGTTTAGGTAAAGGTTTTTTAATTCTTTAAAAAATGTTGCTCCATTCTTTTGAATTTTTGTTGTTTTCAAAATTTGACCAACAGCAGCACAACAGAAGCACACCTGAAATAAATTGAAAAATGTTATGAATAATCACAACAAAATATTATGTTCTTGACATTCAGAATGTGAGTAAAAGATAAAATATGTTAGTATATACCACTGTGTTTTGAGACAATAAATTCTATGGGGGAAATTTCATTACTTTCTGTAATGAAACATGAGAACACAAATGTGTAGAGTCAGGAATAGATTAATTTTTTATTTTTACAGAAAATTTAGATGCACTGTTGTTGATTGGTGTTCGCTGTGTAACAGCAGATACATATTTGCAGCACAAAATGTTTAACCTAAACTGTATTTTTCAATAAACTTTAAAGTAACCCAGTCCTTTCCTTGATGCCAGTCTGGAGATGAATTCAGCCATTTACAACTCTTTCACACACATCTTGAAAAGTTTGCAAACCACTGAAACATTGGTTAGGTTATTTCCAGAATAAGTTTTTCAAGTGTTTGCTAAAAAACATGTTTTACAGATACCCTATGTTTGACATTTGACATTCAGCATGCAAAGCTTTCAATGGAAACAGAATTCTTTGAATATTTCCTACAAAATGGAAAGACCTAAGTTCTTCAAATCTTAAATAATCTGAGGTTTTCATGCTTAAATTTTGAAAATATTTAATTTTAAGCAGCCTTAATAAAATGAAATATTAATGTGCAACTTTATTTCCAAGTGCATAATATTATCCTTATTTGTATCTTCCCCCAAAATTTGATAAAAACATCACAGATAAGTTTGTTTTTCGGTCTGTGTAACCTCCTAATTCTTGTTTATATGAAATATGGATACTGAGTGGCCCTTTCCTGCTCTTTAGAAGGTAAGGACACTTAGAAAGTAGCTGCCATAACTGGCTTTAAGAGTAAGCTATTGCCATGTTGGCACTTCTTCACATTGATAAGCCATTCTAAAAGAGACCATCCACAAAAAACTACAGTACTCAAGTGCTACTTAAATAATTTAAATGTAGAGAGGAGGTCATATATCAAATAACTATGCTGGCTGATCTCAGTCTTCTAGAGATGGACTTGAGCTGTAAATTCCTGAATCCAGTGCATTGTATGAAGTCTGGGAATTTCTGAAAATAAGTTAGCTTAGTCTTAGAGTATTATTTTTCAATAACATATTGCTGAGTTATGGATAAAAACCTGCAAAATAAAGTTCTTAATGTTAAATGAATTTAAGAAATTGTAAGTTAATTTAAGATATGTAATTACCAAATATTTAAAGAGTAACTATATAGAAGCATGAAGTGCTGATGTTTTTTTGGGGTTTGCTTTCAGTGCTTTCTTTTATTATTATTTATACTACAGTAATGTTTGGAGGATTCTGTCTAGAAGCGATATTCTAGATATTTCTGTCTAGAAGCGATAGAAAGAGATATTATGTTAGTGTTAGCAATAGAAGACCTTTGTTCCATTGAATATCCAGAATTAGAAGTTTAAAATAAATGGAAATTAGAAAATTGCCGAGGACCTAATGCTTAAAGATTATTGGTTTCACAGAATATACAGATAGCCCTCTAGGTAAGTTATGCTAAGTTAAAATCTCTATTTGAGAACCAAACAGTATTATAAAAAAGCATTCTGTCTGTCAAATAGATCAAAGAGATGAAGACTACAGAGAAATGTAGTCCCTCTTCTGCTTGGGATGTTATTTGATTGTGGTTATACTCTATATGTTTAAAAACAGTATGTCCTAGCAGATATCCTAAGCAATCTGAGAATAAAAAGGCAAAACCTAGAAAGTTCACATATTCACTGGGCTCTGCTCCTCAGTCCTGTCACTCAGAATTTTCTCTCTAGACTCTACATTGTAAACATTGTTAACTCTTCCAACATAATAAAGTAAATATTCCCTCATGCTGTCCACTCTCAAAAAGATGTCCAGCATTAAAAACTGTGGTTATCCACCAGGAGGAAAATTACAATGAAGATGGCTGAGTTATCCCATAAGCATTAACCTGACACTCTAAAAACTTGCAGATAAATGATCAGTTTCATACCCACGATGGCTTTAATGGAGATTAGATGTCTACAATCAGTACAGGTAATCCTTTGACTACAGTTTTTTATCCTACCTGTAGTAGAGTAGATCATATTTTCAAAATAGTATAACAAATATCTGGAGTTTTTCTTTTTAAAATAAATATTAAAAATTAAATCTGCAAAACAGTAAATTTTTCTGTTTTAATATTTTTAGAAGACTATTGATTCTAAGTGAAATTAATAGAGGAAGAGGTTTTTTTGATGACATTCTCCAAATATAGTTTTAGGATACCTTTAAATATTCCTGCTATTTGTCCACAACTACTCGACTGAGAATTTAGTAGAAACATAGAATCACAGAACCACAGAATATTCTGAGCTGGAATTTTAAATTGAATTTTGAAGCTTAGCTCAGTGAAAGCTGCGGCCCAGGCCAGTGTTACATCAGTGGTGAAGACACTTGGACAGTTGTGAGTTAAACTTGGTTGACTGCCAGGTGCCCACAAAGCCATATTTAACAAAAATGCATTACTTTGCATATATCTTTAAAGTTGACAGATTGAAAACACATATACTCTGTCAGTCTGAGCCAATCATACTGCACTTCATCATTTACTGTGAAAGAACAACTCTCAAAAATAGGAAACGTTAATTGCAGTATGTGGTGTGGCAATTATAGTGATTTTCTACTGCAGAGCACAGGACTAGACAAATATTTGCTCCCCAAACACATGCAAAATTTAAAAGATGTTGTGTATATGGTTGAGGACTGCACCCAACAATGATTGTGGCATAGCCTCCACATTATTCTGCCTGTGTTAGTATGCCATAGTGAATACAAATATTTGTTTACAGTCTTGCAAATCCTCCTGTATGATTCTTTAGTCAGCATTTGAATCCAAAACCAGGTCAGAACTGGTTAAAATTATGTCTATTTGCACTCCTGTGTAGAAGATTATTTTAAAATTGAGGTTCACTTAAAATTTCAAGATGTTAATAGCATAAAACATTAATTTTGACATTTGGTGCAAATTCAGTGATATATAACCACACTTATATATAGTCACGCTTATAACCACTATAACCACACTTATACCCACACAGTTAGCTCTAGTTCACAATCAGAACTTTCCTATACATTCTCTATAATCAGGTGGAAAAGAATGAACATTTCATTCTTTTGATTAAGCATCCTGTATTTCTTCTTTGAACCTGTTCAAAAGAATCCATCCCTTTCCTGGGCTGTGGGAACCCACATCACTGACTTACGAAATATATGCTTACTTCATTTTCACCTGTTTAAATAGAGAAAGATTATTTAAGTCCAATCTAGTATATGACTCAAACTGGTTACTCACTTTGGGGCAATTAATCAGTTGTGTATTTATCAGTCATTAGTATTCTTGTTCCCTATTGTGTGACTTTACTTTTATCTAGATATATAAAAATATATTGTTTTCTTGCTATATATAGGTCTTTGTCAGGGTCCTTCTTTAGTTATCCCTACTTCCAACTGAAGATGTTTTTATGAGAAAGGTGTGTGTGTTGCCTCATGAGGCACTTTTTCAGATGCTGATTACTATGTTTGATAGAACCATATTGACCAGCATATGTTTTGTTATTTCATATTGATTGAATAGTGTATCGACGTACTTGGTCTGTTTGGAACAATTTTCTTCATAGAAGCCCATTCGGTGATGGTTACTAGATCTATGTTTACGACACCAGTATCTTAACTATTGCTGAACAATGCTTGTACCGCATCAGAACCACTTCTATTTCTCTCTGCCCCTGCGCATGAATAGGCTGGGAGCAGACTAAAGATTTGGAGAGCATATGGACATGACAGCTGATCCGAAATGACTAAAGAGATATTCCCTACCACATGACATCATGCTCAGCTATAAAACTAGGAGAAGTTGTGGTTTTCCAGCATAGTCTGTGCTTGGGGACATGTCTGCTGGAGGGAAGTGATGAGGGATGACCTTTGTAGCATTTTGTTTTCTTTTTTTTTTTGCCCTTCACTTATTAAACTGTATCTTTATCCAGAAGCTTTTCTTGCTTTTGCCCTTATGATTCTCTCCACCATCAAGCTGGGCAAGAGTGAGCAAGTAGCTGGTGAGTGCAACTCACTGCTATCAGTCATTCTATTAGTGTGATTCTGATAACTATCATCCATCTTTAGAGTGCTAATATAATTTTAACTTTCTTCCTGTTCCTTAGAACTTCTGAAATAAAACTTTTTATATAAGCATTAAAATTCTTAGGAACTATTTCAGTATCTGTTTTGGGTGACAATTGACAGTTATAATCTCAATCTTGATAGCTATCATTTAAAAACAACTGTATATTCTCAGTACATGTGTGAAGATAGATTATTTATTTTTATGCATCAGTGAAAGAATACAATGGCTCTGACTTTGATTCCTTCTATGTATGAAGCCACACTCCCATTTTAAAATTTCGCTTGAAATGTTCATTACCAATATGTTAAATCTAAATTGCTCCAAATATAAGTTGGTCATTCAAATGAGTATTTCAAATGTAATAGAAAACAGCAATCACAGGAGGTATGAAAATTTTAACAATTTTATTGTGGAAATGCATTCTTGTTCAGAAAAATCTCTTCAATTATTCCAGAAGTTTTTCTGTCACTTACTGTTTGTCCCCTTTTCAATGTGCTTAGTTTCTGGACACATATAATTTTGCATTCATTACAAGAAGAGGCATACCATGCACTGAATGATAAAGAGGTTTATAAAGAACATAATTCAGTGACTGATGGGCCCAAAGGGTTACACCTGCCAAAATGCATTAACTACTGTAAAGTGATGTAACAAACTACGATGCGACTCACTTGATATAATATAGTATGTCACTTAGGAATTAAATGAACAAATGAAAGATTAAAACTAGAAAAATTCTAGTGGGAAAAAGTTGCAATTTTAACTTCTACTTTTATAGGAGAAGATGAAATTATGTTCATTCTATAACAGATTGGTGTCAGGTGAACTGTTTAGAAGTTCAAGATAATTAGTATTCTGGGTACTCCCAGGGTGCTGAATCATCCTGCCTAATGCCAGGTCGGAAGACTACCATCTCGTAGGAACTATGGAAAGAACAACAAACATCCAAGGTGTTGATGTAACTTACTGTAAAAATAAAAAAGAAGTCAATAATTCATAACTTATTCACAACACAATTAAAAAATCCTATACAATGAAGTATTCAGAGATATTTATCCCTACTCCCTGAATACAAAGTAGATAGTTGAATTTGTGAGTTTAAATTACGGGCCTAATTCTAGATGAAAGAGACCTTTCTTTATCCTTTGATCAACCTTGAGTGGAAAAAAAATTCAGACAGGTAACACTTTTCCATCTACTGAATACAACAAAAGCCTGTATTATATTAATACAATAGATCATAAAAATAACTGTTAGAAACTGATCACTCCTGTATTTAGGTAAGAATGCAAAACATCACTCATGTCTGCTAGAATCAGATAAACAAAATATTTGGGAAAGAAAATAGAGCAAAATACTATGAAGTCTTGAGCAGAAATAATTTGTGTGCTTTGTTGTAAGACAAAGAACTCTGAAACTTGAAACAGTATCTGCTTTCTATTGTGATTGTGATAGTTACTATTATTATTATTATATTATACTGAAAGAATTGCAAGGAATTTTTCAAATGTTTTGGAAACCAGGGAAAAATTAGGAATGGTCCACGAAAAGTCATACATTTTCCATTAGTAACAAGGGGTTCCTGCATTAGCTTTGCTGATTTTTAAAATGTAATCATATGCTGAGAACAGGATTTGGTTTGGCACTTAATCATGACAATGTACTATTTTACACTGGACTGCATCCATGTTAAACAAAACAAACTATTGAAATACATTTAATACTGATTTCTGACATCTGAATACTTACATCTATCTTGCATCAGATACGTAGTCTTGTATTCTGACATAATAAAAAAATATTCTTCAGGCAGCAACACAATTACTGTTAAAATCCAAACAAAACCCCACACATCAGTGGAGATATGTAAATAAAACATTGACACTCATTAAAAGCTGCCGCATTTCTGATATAGCTTCTATCAATGATGAATACTGAATAATGTCACATGAAAAGGGGACTTTTCCTCAACCCTTAGTGTGGGGAGATTTCCTTGACCCTTAATGATTTATTTGTCTGTCAGTGCCCCAGGAAAGCTGAGACCTTTGTGCCTGACCAGTCTGTCAGCATCCCCTTGTGGGGACCCTTCACCAAAGGGTTGTGCTGGATCGGAGGGCAGTTCGACTCCCTTTTTCAGGGTGCTAATCCAACAGCGTAAGAGAGACCTCTCAGCTGGTCTTCCCACTTTATTCAGGTGTGTTACCCACTGCTGGCAACTGCCAGTGCCTGTGAAGGACTTACTCTAACAGTTTATGGAATAAGACTTTTTATTAATAAAAAAGTTGTGACAGGTTAATAAGGTTCAAAGACCGCCAGTGATAGTATCTGACAGCAAAAACGTATTTAAAGCAATATACAGTCAAGCTCTGATCCCAGTAAAAGTATTCAGTGCACGTATAGTTCTTACCCAATAGGCATCTATATCAGGGAGAAGACAGGTTTAGCTCATCAATTGATCCCAGCAGTTGCACTGGAATCGTCCTTGATTTTCTCCACATTTTCAACTTACTTTTACACTATTTCTTTATGTTTAGGTGGAGCTTGAGTGACTTTAGTCATCAATACCTTTGTTTCTGATTGGTGTAAAATTCTCTCACTTCGCTTTTAAAGGCACAGTCAAAAAAATATAGAGTTCATGTCTCTTGGGGGGATGGTCACACCTTGGAGGTGGGTAACTTTGGGATGGAAGTGTGTCTTAATATTACAATTAGGCTTCAATGAACTAAGTTTACCCGAGGAGAGAGATTTTGCCACATTTGTTGGCTCAGCAGCAGGACATCTTCTATCTCCCTTGGTTGACAGGTGCTATGTGGTCTTACCAACTACAAAGTACCACTAAATTCCCCTCCCTGCGAGGATTTCTATGGAGGGAGGCCACAGCGTCTCCACTCTGCTCCACCCTCTGTTCCATCACCTTTAGCAGGTGCTTATTGTTGTATAGGGAATAATCATGGAGCATGTCGACTGCATTCCATCCAGGGAGTAGCACCTGCATTTTACACTATAATTTCCATATCATTGTAACTTCTGTTAGGATGTGAATATAACTTCTTGGTTTCCTCTAATTTTTGCCCCCAGCCATCTTGCCACACTGTGGCTGCAAGAAATAGGCCAAGAATCTTTTTTTATGATTATTTTTAGTGGATTAATACAAGAATTGCTTGGGAACTTTGAATACCTATTATTGAGTTAATTGTAGAGGAATTTGGGCGGTCAAGATGGGACTTCTGCCTCATTGTCTGGTTGGCCTATACACTTATTTTACAGAGTCATAAAGCTTTCAGGAGCTGGTATCAGAGCAAACATGAGATTGTTACTTTTAAAGGATTGAAAGCTAAAAAGGTTGAGGTGACTAGCATGTTTCTGTATCAGTAATTGAGAAACAGTTATTTGTATTTGTTGAATTCAGAAAAGGAAGACATGCCTCTGCTGTTTCCTCATTAAGTGGAAATGAGGAAACAGCATATATCTTTAACTCATTTCAGGTGTTTTCTGACTTGTGGAAGATGGTCTCTGCTGCAGCAGTGGAGGGAGGTACCTGAACACCACTTGCTGAGCAGCAGCAGCAATGAGAATGGTATAGTGATTTGGCAGTAAGGGTAAGAGGGCATGTAAAGGCAAACAAAAGCTCTGTCTAAGAGTTCATGGGACCTCTGTGTTCAGGGGACCTGTGGTCTGCCTTGGCGCTGTGAGAAAGTGATGATGTCTCACAGACACCCTCCCAGGTACCAACTGGAGTAACCACTCCTATTTTGCTGTAGACCTAATCCAGATATAGCCACAGAAGGGATATGCCTCTGCCCAGGTGCTGAGCCATTGGGTGAAGAAGCAAGGAGGGTAAGCAAGCAGACATTGTAATATAAGACAGAGAAAACAGGAAAATGAAAAGAGTCGTTGGAGTGGGCCTTGGAGAGGAAAAAAACCTGAGAACCATATTGCATACAGGAAGGAACAGTTAAAGGCTTAACTCAAACACTTCTTTGGGATGGACAATCCCAAAATTGGCATGAGGAGGAAGGCTTCTTTTTCACTTCCAGGTGCACATTAACAAAATGGGTCAGTGCTACTGGGAACAGCTGAAAAGTAACAAATCTCCTCAGGGCGGCAACAGAGCTGCTTGAGCCTGATCCACCTGTCAGCATGAACAGGAAACAACAGAAGACAGTGGAGGAAGAGATCCATCTGTCAACCATATTGTCTGCCTTAGGAGGTGTGAGAGACTGAAATTGTTATTAGTTTAAATATTGTTAAAATCCCTGAAAGACTTTTGTCCATTGTAGCAAACTGCAAAGAAGCAACTGTTCACCAAAGCCCACTCCTCCCCAAACATGCCTACTAATTTCGACTGTGATGAGAACTTGAGATAAGATAAAGGTGGTACCATTGTCCAATTATCCTGGATCCAAGGAGAAGAATATGTCCAAAAATGTGAGAGACTGGATTGCTAATGGCTCAAACAATCAGGCTATGGGCTGGGTGTTGAACACGAACAGGAACAAGAGGAAAGAAGTAAGGAAGGAAGCTTAGTAAACTAACAACCTTAACATGGTCCTAAAGTTGAAACATGCAGGAGAAACAAGAAGGAACTGCAGTGTGAGATGCAGCAAGAGAGTGTCCCCATACCTGCCCCACCCTACACTCACAAAAAGGTTTATTGTATTCGGAAAATCAAGTAATGCCTGCACTGGAGGGGAAAAAAAAATCTCTGAGAA
The DNA here is from genome assembly GCA_013396775.1 of Cephalopterus ornatus. Taxonomy (NCBI): domain Eukaryota; kingdom Metazoa; phylum Chordata; class Aves; order Passeriformes; family Cotingidae; genus Cephalopterus; species Cephalopterus ornatus. Next base: position 43,292 of record VZRE01014272.1, on the reverse strand, counting down.
GCCCCAGTTTAGTGTCTGTGGTACTAACACAGTGGGGATGATGACTAAAAATCAATGCAGAAGACTGAGTGTACTTCCAAAGCTTGGGGTTTAAAGTACAGGCTTTGGAGCAATGCATGGGTTTAATTTCATTTTTTTCGTCAACTTTTTATAGCAAAAGTTATTTTATGGCAAATAACTTCATAAATGTTTGCAAAGTTTCAGTTCATAAGAACTGCAAAGAAGCATTTTGCTGGAGAAAAACGAAAGAGCAATAAATTTATAGGAAAGAGAAGAAAAAGCAATATTTTAGGTAACAGTAAAAGTTACTGGAGCACAGAAAATTGAAGTGTAATGTTAGTCCAAGAGTCATGAACAGATTTTTTTAAAAATAATTTTGACATACAGAAAAAAATACTATTAAAGCTATTTAAATTCATCAGAGAGAGGTGTTTTCAACAAGCAGAAAATTAGCATTTCTTCAATTCTTTAAATACATCATGTATTTTATAATAATCTCAATAGAAAAGTATTTAAAACTGCATGCTTGTCTAGTCTGTTTCTCTACAGAAATTAAAGCCATCACAGCTAAGAGCAACTACACTCAGAACACCTTCTTTCACTGTCATTTGAGTTTGATGTCACAACATTCAGAAAATAGGTAAATTAGAGGCTTTGAATAATCTGAGAAAGGTGGCTTCTGGAATAGCATGATATGAAGCTGTATACAAAAGGATTAATATGATTTAACATTGTGAATGAGAGCAAATAGTTTTGGAGGGAGGTAATTTAATTAAAGTAAGAGAGTTTAAAAGGTAAACAAGGGAATAAGAACTCAGGAAAGTGACAGAAATGAAAGGATATCAGCAGGCTTATTGGCTTCAGACTGTTGACTTAATGGGGAAAAAACCCTGCATTTTGATTTTAAATGCGGTCCATCTTTCTTTGATCAAATATGGACAGATGAACGTATGACAACAGGAACACTGTCTGCACTGAATTACAAGGAGTGAGTTTCTTTTGCAGTTAAGTCAAACATGAGATACCCAAGATGTACGGATTTCCTGAGTGACCTTTAGAGTTTTTCAGTGCAGATAATTTAACAGTTTACCTGAATGTATTTTTTAAATTCTCTTTCCTCAGAATAAGTGAAGATATACTGTTCATACACCAAACAATCCAGGAAGATTGATACTAGAAAGATCTAGGTACTTTGCAGTTATCATCTGAAAGTTCAATGCATGATTCAGGCAAATGTAAAATTTCAGTTATGTTTACAAACACCAAATGAAAAAGCAACAACTAGTTTTGGACGTTTGTATTTTTACACTGAGTTGTTGTATTTTCATATCCCTTCAAGTAAGCAATGATTGAGAGTAAAGTTTGCCTCTCTGACCTTATTTCCATTTCTGGGTTTAAAAGACATAATACAAAATGCAATACAATAAAACAAAAGGTGTAATACTCTCCATGAAAAAAAATCTGTATCTTAAAAAACCAGTTCACAAGACTAAGCCAAGAGTGCATGTCCTTTGCCTGGTAAAAAAATTGACTAGGAACAGACACATGCAAAAAAATCCAAATGTAAGTGAACAAGACACTTCATGACAAGAGTAAGCTCAAATTTTCAGGAAAAAATAAAATTACTGTTACCCACAAAAGGTCTTGAAAGCTGGTGGAATGCTGTACAAGAGATAATAAAGGGCCAAAAATTATATCATTTATATGAAGAAGAATGTAAGAGTAGACTTTTTTTTTTTTTGTGAAACTGAGGGATTCAAAGTCTTCTCATTGTCTTGTATCTACTCCATAAGTGAACGGGTTATCCTTTGCATTCTACCCTTGTGGAAACAGCTTGAGCCAGTCTGCACCTGCATTCAGATAATTAGAACCAAAAAGCGGTGTCAACCTTGACTGGTGTTTTGACAAAGACAGTGCTGTGTTCTCAAAGCGCGAAACCGCTTATTGGTCTGCATGGTTTTACCTTGGCTGAAAACAGTCACAGAATGATGGTGTGTGAATGTGTGGAATCAAACCACCACTTTAGCAAAATCCTGGGAATTCTGGTTAACTGAGTGACTACACCAGGTGCTGTTTACAAAAGAATATGCATAAAACGGAAACGCAGAGAGATATCTGTGGAGAATTGTGAAAACCTAATTGTGTGTGTGTTCAGTCCCATTCCTTCATTGTGAGTATTCCCTTCCCTTCATCTTTATTCCCTTCCCTTCATCTTTATTCCTTCCCCAAAGTGTATTTCCTTTGTTCTACAAAATAAATAACGAGACTACCTTTAAAAAATTCCAGACTTGCAGGGTTCAGTTGGAAGCCATTTAAGTTCTGCACTACTACACAGTTTTATATTTCTTGCAATTGGACACCGAGAGGGTATGATTCATGTGAATGTTCAGAGGCATAATACCCAGTGTTTCCAGACCAGAGGATATTTTCAGGACCTTGACCTAAGTGAAGTTATCATTAATCTTTTTTTTTTTTCCCCCGGAAAATGTTATGGTTTTTCTTATAAAAGAGAAATAAAAGTTTATAAGGATTGGAAACGGAATATTGAAGGCATCAAGGATAAGCAAATGTGTAAGAGCTTTCATTCTTCTTTGGATGCATTTCCATTTAGATTATGTTCTACCTGATACTTTCTCCTAAAGCTCTTATATTACAAGACAGAGAGTAGTTCATCCAGTTTGAGAGTTTTCAGAGATAAAAGTAAGCAGTTGTTCCAATCTCTGGCCTTTTTCTCCTCAATGAAGAAAATGTTGTAAAATTTCCAAATATCCAAATTTTCCAAGCAGGTTTTAAATCTATGTTCTGTGATGACAGAGATATAACACAGCATTTCTTTTCAATTTCTGCCCAATAACATTAAAAAAAAAAAAGAAAGAAAAAGTAGTTGTTAAAGAGGAAATTTACCACTGTGAGATCTATGAAGCTACTGCTGTGAAAAAGTTTTTAGATTTTTCATTTTCACTGCAATATAAATTATAAATTGAGATCTTCAAAACAGTCTTTATCACAATTTAATTACTTTAAATGCTCACTAGATAATTTGCTGAGTGTCCCATTTACACTTATTGCCTGTGGTGTAGGCAATGAGATTGCCTGGAAGTTCTCTTTCCACTCTGCAAAGCTTTAACTGAGCTTAAAGATAGTCACTGTTACAGCCTGAAGCAAAATAACCAAGTGTTTGGTGATTTTCCCAAGGGTCTTTTATCCAGGAATCAGAATGAACACTTACACCCCATTAAAAAACCAATACCTTAAATTTTATGAAGACAAGTAGTAGCGTTAGCTCAGATATAGATAAATCTGTACTTCAGTGATGAAATAAAATCTGTACTTTAGTGATGAAAAAGGGGGAATCTAATTTATATACATAAATATGGTCATATATTTACAAATAGAGTTTAGATTTATAATTTTTAATAATCAGACTTCTGTTACTCTTCAGCATCAGCAATAGCAATCATGGATAGAAGAAGTAAGCTAGTTAGCAAGCAGAACAGCCCTAATACAGATAAAACTTGGTTTTACTATTCCTTTTGAGCAACTTTGCATAGTCAGAATAGGGATGAAGCTCATTAGACACTCTCACAAACTGACAGGAACAAAAGAGGCTTTTTTTGTTTATTTTAATCATGTCTGCATGAGAACGATGTTCCGAAGGAAGCAAATGTGTAGCAAGGACAGTGGTTTCTCTATGAAAAGGAACAGACAAGAGCAATAAAGTATGAATATATTAAATGTTGGATAGCACAAAGGGAGCTTAGGCAATGGAAGTTTCACCTGAGAAAGAGTCAGAAAGGAAAAGATTTTCTTCTTCTTGTCATTGCCACAGTCTGACAGTTTGGACAATTAAATGTGAGGTCTCAAAAGATGACACAGAACTTTGCTTTTGTGAAAAATGTCCTGATGTAAAATTGAACTGTAAGCTGGAAAAAGAACATCACAGGAGACCAGAAGGGAACGAAGTAAAGAAATTTTGACATTCCAACAAATAAAAACCACAGGGAAAAAAAAATAAATCTCAAGATACAGTTACTCCTTTAAATACAGAAATATATCAGCAGGTTTTCAAGTGACTCTCATTATTTACATTGTAATATATAAATTATAATTCTGCATGTCAGGAGAATTTTAACATACTAAGATACTCTTCTAATTTTTTAATTTATCTACTAAAATCCTTTCCTTCTTAAACAAACCTGTTTCTGTGGAAACAGAATAAAAAAAAAAAAAGGGAAAATATACTAGCTGATTAATATTTCATAATGCTTTTCTTTTGATAAAAATTCTGATCATGTGAATTCTAGTGAGATAAGAGAATGACAGAAAAAAAAGCTGAAATAATATCAGTAGTTTTAAGCTGTGTATAATTATAATGCAGTGATGAAACCAATAACACATTTGAGCAAAAACTTTCTGTATGTCCATGACTGACTTACCTCTATCCATATACATTGTCATTAATGGACAGATAAGCTCCCTACTGGGAAAAGGTTTCCAGTAAACCTGATCAGTAAATTTAATAGCTTTTATAAAGTAGTTTGAATCAGAACTCTAGTCTCTATACCACTTCTCTTGTAGTCAACAAGTCTCTATTCATGATTAACTTTATTTATTTGTCCTTGCAAATCTTTCCAATATTAATGTCAAAGAAAAATCATAATAACTTAATAAAACCCTGAATGTTTATTAAAATTAATCAGAAATACAGGAAAATGTAAAAACTAGTTTTTGTTAAAGAAAATATAGAATAAGGCTACACATTCTGTTGAAAGGTATTTTTTAAAAAAAAATAAATCATTCTTGGGCAAAATAACTTTTTGTCAGTTATCGTTTTTTTCTAGATGTTTTTGCTTATGAGGACTTGGTCTTGAGCAAATGCAGGTCCACAGTTTGAACTCCATTGCTGTATCAAATTTCTACAGTTCAGACAATGTCATGGACATCTACACAAAGACTGGCTAGGTAATTAAGTAGAAAACATAACTATCCACATTTGTATATACTTGTGAGATTCTGAAAGTGTTTACATGTAAAGAATAGAACCTGTGATCTTTTAAACACAGCATATCAGACATTTAAAATCAATAGTCTCTGATTCTCTCTTTCTGAAATGCATCTGATCTCCCTTTTTTAGAATCCTGCCTTTAGACACAAGACACCAGTTTCTGATCTGGCAGAAACTATTGTACTTCCACAATAATTAGTAACTATGCTGATTTCCATCATCTAAGGAGCCCATTGTGGGAGTTGCCTTTGATGTAAAAAAGTCCGTATAAATAGAATGTGAGAAAAAAAAGTAAGCCCGACGTGCGGCAGAGGCATTAAATGCTAGTATACTGAATATTCTGTATTATTGAAAAATTTTTCTCCAGAGGAGCTATATCTGCATAGGTAAGTCTTTAAGACCTATAGTGTCACTGATAAAATCAGTAGCTAGAGATATAAAAAGGTAATTTATTGGTTCAGATGATCTCTTTAAATTTAGTTAGTATGAAAAGAATTAGTTTCTGGATGAAGTAAATGCCTTTTAATAATGCCTATGTATCAGTATGCCTGTCATATTTTGTTCTCTTAGGACTTCATGTTATTGCTGAAGTTTTCTACTTTAACAGTTATCTTTCTTATCTGTAAAATGAAAACACTTCTCATTTTAAAAATAATTTACTCCAGAAACTTTGTGCAAAAAGCCAGGTGCCAGAGTAGCGTATTTCCACATTCTGAAAGGTGCTGTGTCACAAATTATTGAACAAAATGAATCTTCAAAGGAAAATTTAAAAATCAAATTTCTTAGAGGCTGTTTTCTCATGTTGTGAAATACTGTTGTTAATCCACAGGTTCTGCTCAAAAGGTCTGATTTATGTAATTGTCTAAAAACTTCCAGTATTTGATGGTCTGGGGCATGTGTGGGAGCCCATGGATTCCTTTTAGTTTTATGAAGTATCCTTTATGATAGAATCTTCAGTACAGATTAGGATCTGCGTTTTGTAGGTGATGTCTGGTAAGATGAATGAAGTCATCCAGAGGTCTTCAAAACAGAATATTCCTGTTCTGTTCAGAAAACATGGTTAGTATTACATAAGTCACTGATTCAATGCGTTTGTGACAAGCAGCTGCAGGTTACCGCCAGGATCGGGTACAGCAGGACTTTGCAAGAACGGGTGGCAGATATGTAGGACAGGGTGACAGACTGCCTTCAGTGGAAGCCCTTTCAACAAAGAAGGCCATGAGGAAGCCACAGTTTAGTTGATTAAAGAAGGTCAGAAGTGATTTTGTCTTATTATCAGAACTGAAACTTACTGAAACTTAGACTTCCTCATGTGTGGAAGGCATTGTTATGCATAGTAACCCAATTACTTTGTAATAAATGTAAACTGTATAAATTCCAAAGGCTTGGTTTAGCTTTGATGTCTCTTGAAAGTATTACACTGAGTCAGAGCAACAATAATAAATGGAGACTGTGGATCCTTATTTATGAGCCGATTTCTTTAAAAACTGGCTTGTTTTTAGTAGAGACTTAGCTGACCTCCAGAGGTTCCTTCCAACCTAGATTTTTCTACAATCCTCTGAAAAGTACAGAAATGTCTTACTGAATTGATTTTGGCCCAAAAGTTCTGCAAAAGGGAGAGCTTAATCCCAAGGAAGATTAACGGTGAGGAAAGCATTTCAAACAATGATTTTCAAGTATCAATATTCTGTAGAAGTCCAGAGTTACGGACAGTCTAGAATCTCTTAAAACCCAGAGGATTTGAATGGATATGGATTCCGTCTGATAACCAAAAGTTACTTGAGAAAAGGATGTAGACAGAGGCTGAATGGGCAAGAACAGTTGAAGTTGTGTTGATGATAGTTTTTCCATTGGGCATGAATGTAATAGCTTTCCTCAAGGCAACAAGTATTGGATCCCTCTTAACAAATTTAGCTACATTTGTTAAGTCTATGACAATCATGCAAATTTTCTCTGCAACTTTTTTCTCATTCTCTGATAGAGTGAGAGATGTCGCGAGATGTGATGCAATCTATTACAGAAAGAATGGCTGACACGTGGATGGACTGATGATTACATATGTTTGAGCAGTCCAGAACAGACATACACATATCTGTAAAGTTACGTGAGGAAATCTACCTTGCATACCCAACAAATACTGTGATTACGTCTAATGAGAAGAAAAAAAGGACTTGTCCGAGTAAAAAGGTTCATGAATGTTTGTAATGTACTCACTGCAGAGCTGAAGATTTGAAAGATGAGGTGGTCCTGGATATAAGTGAAGATATGAAGGCTTGTAATCCAGTTAATGTAGCTTATTCTATAACTAAGAAAAATTTTTATTTCCAAGTGTCCTGGTTCTGGCCAAGACAGGGTTAATTTTTCCAGTAACCAGGAGGACCTGGGGGTTATTCTGTACCACCTCACATCATTGCCAGGGGTGGGGGAAAGGGAGTCTCTTTTGGTCAGGGTCACATAGCTGCGGTCGGGTTGGGCTTCATAGAGAGCATTTTGCAAGTGAATCGCTCTCTCTTTTGTACACTTCTTTTATTAATATTGTTGCATTAATGTTTGTTTTCTTATCTCATTGCTGTTTCCAGTAAATTGTTCTTATCTCAACCTGTGATCTTTACCTTTTATGCCTCCAATTCTCCCCTCCATCCCACTGAATTGGAGAATGCCATTCCTAAACCATGACACCAAGATTATTTTCTATTATATTAAGCAAACTGTGTATGGTGACTCTTTAACTCATAAACATAATTAGCAACTCTGATACAAAACCAGAGAAAAATAGAATCATCTAGTTTTAGAAGTTTTATAATTTTTCCTGAAAATTATTCTTCACATCAAGTGAAACAATATTTAATTGTAATATCAAAATTTACTTTGACAACAATATATTCAAACTTCAGGTCTATACAATAATTTCTGGAAACCAACATGCTGATGTATTTCTACCTAATAAATCCTCTTACATTATCAGTATTAGATGGAAAAGTGTTACCCAGCTTTCTTTGACTATTTTTTCAATTAGTTTAACTGATTAATAGATTTATGAGACACAGGAAAAATCCATTATTTATGGTTTTAGACATGCTTTTTTGCCTATCTTAATTTGCATTAAAATATGCTTGAAAGTCACTACTGAGTTTCTAAGTCATACATTCCCTGCTTCTCTTCCATTCAATGACATGTATTAACGAGAATATCCTTTCCTAAAGTATTCTGTCCATAACTGCCCATTCCAAGAGTAACTCTTGAGCTTTCCTGGGTACTATTATTCATCTTTTATCAAAATGCAGTAAATCTGAATGCAGGAAATGAAAGACATTTTCTGATCTTATTGCAGACACTAATCCACACATGCAGAGGCAGCTGATTAGTCTCAGCAAGTCCTTGTTTCCAACATTTTATATAGATATAGATAGATATAGAGATATATAGATACAGATAGATATATATGTATGCATATGTATATAGATATATAAAATATGTTGTATAAAAACTCACTACTTGTATTTGAGTTCCTTTGATATTTTCTTGGAACATATGAATTATAGGGATCACTCTAGTGGTCTGTGCATCTCTGGAAGAAAAGAAAAAGAGGAATGGCTGAATTTGTACCACTAGTGTTTCTCTATTCTTCTCCTCTTTTCAGCAGCAACCTAGAATAAAGATATCCATTTTCATGTTAACTCACAGGTAAAATATTTGCTATCAGAGAAAATAAAATATCCTATAAATTTTAATCAAACTGTTCTCAATCTCAATGCCAAGGACTGTCTTGATGTGTTATTTTTTCCTCTTTTATATTTTTACAAAATTTAAGATGAAAAGATGTGTTTAGTTTCCGTGCTTAAATCAAAAATAATTGAAATACCTTAACTTTTTTGTGATTGGACAGAAAGCAGGAAGAAGATATCTCTGAAGCTGTATTCCGTGTCCCATGTTCAGAGCACGGTACTTTTTTAGATTTCAGAACCCAGCTTCTTTCATGCTCAGAGATGTCAAATTACTGTTGGATGTAAGGACTGCATGATTGCAATCCGTGTTCCTTCAAACAGGAGCTATGGCACCAGCAGAGCGTAATAATCTTATGGAAGTCTCAAGACTGGGGAAAATAAGATCATCAGAAATCTTAGAGGTTGTAGGGGCCTGATCTTGATCTAGTAATAAAGAAATTGCATATGCTCAGAATGGCACGTACTGTCTTCTGTGCATAACAGAGAATTACTTTCATGTAGAAATAGAATTAACAACTTCATATTTAAATTATTAAGACTAAAGTGTCCTCTTATAATTCTGCTATAGCAGATATATATAATTTCTTATATCTCAGAATGACTAGTGAGAAATATTTTTGGTAACAACTCTGAAGTTAGGAATGCACTTTTAAAAGTAAAGTACAAGACTTTCATTTGTCATACCTCATACTAAGTTCTGAATATTTTATGGCTACATTCAGGATCGGATGGCTGCTTTAGAATGAATAATTAAAACTTATTTTAAAATAACCGTCTTTGGGGAATGGGTGCCTCAGTGAACTAAACAACTTCTGTTCCTATTCTCAACATTATTTCCCTGTAATTTCCTGACCTCATTTGCAGGAAATATAATTTCTTTATATTTCAGGAAAGAAATACATGTCAAGGTATCATGATGGGAAATAAAAATCCTAATATTGTAAGACTGCCACAGAGAATTTAGATGACTCAGCAGAAAAAAACTCTTTTCACACAAGCTAGCTCCTTAAATGTTCATCAAGTCTGAAGGTAGTTTTAAACCCTCCTAAGAAGCTTGTCTGGTTTAGAGAGACAATAAATCACTGTATTCCAGTTTGCCATAGACTTTTTAGGAGGTGATTTTCCTGTCTAGAAATGTTAAATGATTGGAAGTGTTTTGTGCAAATGTACCAATCTCAAAGTTCAAAGGGTGATGAAAGAAAGCTTTTTTCCCATTAAAAACTGTACAGAACAGAAGGCAAAAATATAATTCAGTACAAATTAATTGTATTCTTTTTTTTTTTAATTTGGAAATTACATATGTTTACTGGTATCACGGCATTTACTATGCAACAAAAACTACTGGTTTCTGTAGCATTCTGTAGATGCCTTGAGCAAGCATTTTTGTAAAGAATATAGCTTACTTAGCAGCTCAGGAAAAGCTGTGACAGATTTCAATTCACTTCAAAGACTGTTTTTCTGTTTCTTGAATAAATATTTAAAATTAAAATAGTATTCTGTGACAAATACATACACTGCTAAATATACAGAACATAGGTGACATAAAAATTCTAAGTATATATTTTGCCAGGGCCTTACAATGAGACCTATGACAAAATATGTCTGACTTAAATTCTGTTCTGACATATATAAATATGACACATTAGAAAGAGGGTCAGACAACTAACAGCTGTGGCAAAGTAATTTTTTATGAAGTGGTTCAATTCACAAGAACATTCCAAGTTTTCTAGGCATGTACTGCAAATAAAAATTGTATATCAGAGTCCAAAAAAACACTCCTAATTCCGTGAACTCTGGGGATACTGCAAGATTTCAGGCTAGTGACAGACGCTGAAATTTCTAGACTGCTATCTTTGCTGCAGTTTGATTATTTGAACAGTGACACAAGAAGGAGAAAGGCACAGAGACAAAGAAAAATGTGGGTTTGGAAAAAAAAAGTTATTGTCTGGCCAGAAACCCCACTGTAGGAAAAGTCATACATCTTTTTCTTTGTTTTTCTTTCTATCATGTCAATCACAGTAATAGTGAAGTCCCTAAAAACTTAAGCCTATGTGAGTGTTTCGAATTCAGCAACCAAGCAAAACATTGGATGCATTCATGTAGTCATTTTTGACTTTAGCAGTATTTTAGAAGCTGTGGGTAGAAATAAGAGTTCTGTAGTGTTTTGATTTGGTCAGGGGCTTTCTTAAAAATTTTCCCTGATAATTTTTAAAATTATGTATTAATTGATCTGAACCATTTTTCAACAGCATGTGATGAAAAGCAGATTAAACCCAACAAAGAGGTGTTGGCTATATCACTTGGGGTTTTAGTTCAAATATGAAATTAAAAAGAATAAACTGTAACTCAAACAACTATTAAATTTAAGCATTTGAATCATGTTTGCCTAAACCATGGAAACTGATTCACATTTTGTAGAACTTAATTCTTTTAGTCTTACATTGTTATGCAAAACTGGTGATAACTTTGTTAGTTATTCTTCCTTACCTTCATGTCTAGTGACTTCATAAGTAGATTGACAAGGCAAAAGCTGTAGTTGTTCATGACTCCATTGTTCTAACTTCATTACTAAAGTTGCAAAAATCTTTTAAGAAGAGTCTTAATGTTACAAATACTATGAAAAATTCCTAAGATGTCCAATTTCAAGTAGGAAACTGAAACTACCTTCTGGTATCGTCCTAAGTTTTTTTGTTTGGTTGTTTGGCTGATTTTTTGTTTTTTGTTTTTGGAGTGGTTTTGTGTTAACTGTGTTGGTGTTTGCCTTGCTTTTCTGAGAATGCAAGTCATAGACCAGGTCTCATTTTATGTTTTTATAGTTAAAAAAGAAGTATGTCTATTATTGAAGCTATGTCTAATACATTTGTATTTTTAGAAAGGTCGTTCTACATACATAGAGAGGATTTATGGGATACATTACTTACACAGGTGACAATGTATTAAAAAAAAAAACAAAACCAAGAAGATTTCCATGGTATTTATAAAATCCCTGTGGATTAATGGAAGAAGAACTGGAGCGAAGAAATTTGATTCCTATAAAAGTTAAGAAAAAATTATTTAAAAGTTCATGTCTTTCCACTTAAACTTACCTGTAAATGTTTAGAATAAGATTGCATAATTCCCTGTATGGAATGTTTTCATCTTTTTGATTAATAAAATATAACATATATATAATAACACTGAGCACAGCTAAAATAAAACTAAATTATGAGAAAAACCTGACTGCTTATCATTTCTGTGTACAGGAAACTACAGAAAAAACTTAAGATTTTTTCCACGCAATCCAGAAGACATTAAAAATTGAGATAATATCTTTGAGTTGCTTTGTTATATTAACAGTTCAGGAATAAATCCTTTTTCTTTTATATTTATATTTTGTGTCACATCCATAAATTAAAAAAACAAAATACCTTAAGTCAAGTTCAGTAGCAATGTTTCATAAAAATTTTATAGCCTTTCTTGCTGCCCTGTTAACTTCAGTTTGAAAATTGTGTGTAGAGAAAGAATTAACCCTAAATCTTGAATACTTACCATTCTCTTTTTTGCAAAATTATTTTCCACATGAATCTCATTATTCTAGCAGTGTTTCAAACTTAATAAAATGTCTCCCATAAAAAATAGCTAGTTTTAATTAACATATCTAAGTGTAAATCATTTGCCAACATATTGCATCTTAGACATTATGAGCATTTTTTTCAATTTTAACCTTAATGGCTTTGTAAGAAAGTTGCAAAACATGAATGGCACACACCTTTTATGACAGTTTTACAGTGATATAAAGAATGCAGCCAGTTATTTACGAAAAAGTACCAAGTCAGTTGGTACCATAAACCTTTAGTTATTACATTGTATGTGTACAGCAAAGCTGATTTACATTCAGACCTCGAGCAGACAACTCTAGTTAATGATTCCATTTTACTATGTGATATTCTTCCTTGGAAAAATAAAATGATAATTTTTTGTTTGATTTTTCTTTTTTCCTGTTTCTTGGAAGCTCTTCTGAAAAGTAAACTTATAATGTCCCTTTTAATTCTATTTCTGTGGTTATTTTGTTGACATCTAGTAGACCTTCCTCATTCTATTTATTTGGAAGTGGTATTTTACAATATTTCTCATTATATTCATGGAAATAATGGCAGACAGGTAAAGTACAAAATGGCTTGAATTTTTGTAAATTCATGATGACAGTTTTGAGCCAGGGCAATAGAGATGATTCAGTATTCTTTATCAGGGACTATAATATTTAGGTCTAACATCCATGGTGCATTTCTTGATCTTTTTATCATATCTTTTCATCTTTTTTATCATTTGTGTAGCCACAAATGCTGTCTTTTTTTCTTTTTTTCTCCTTAGGTGTCAGGTGCAGTTACTACTTTCATTTACAGTATTGGTCTTAGGATATAGTTTGTCAGTTTTCATTCACTTCACATATTTGTTCCATCCTAGACTGAAGTAATCTACCAGACTTCTGGCATTTTAGAATGAATTTTAGATATGGTATATCCATCAGCAAAACATGAAAGACTCTCAAAGTTCATGAAAATATTGTTTTAAGCAAATAAAACTTTGACAGTGATGGCAAAGAGATGTAACCATCAACAGTCGATTGTATAAGGAAAAGCCTAAGAGATCAAGGATAAAAGTTGTTTGATTCAGAATATTAAGAGCAGGAGTATTTGAAATGTTGTCACAGTGATTTTTGGTGTGCCTTGACATGTCATAAAGTCTGCTGTAACAGTTTGTGCAGCATCCAAAGGGAGATCCATGTGCTAGAAATTTGACTTGTGACAGATGCAGGTTTTCACTTCTCTAGTTTGACAGCTGAATTCAGTATCATTAGCTTCTCCAGAAGCTTCTCCTGCACACATTGCAAGTAATTTGACAGTTTTAATTAACAAAATAATACATACTTAGATAGTAACTCATCTGCTTTGCAACTTTTAGAGGTTGTTAATGAAAAGCTGGAAGTGTACTGACATTATAAAACACAGAGAGATTTAGCAAATATTCAAAGTAGCCACATAAATGCTTAAACTTTCTATTATTCATCCTCATATATATTATCTAGGACAGTACACTGCTGATACAGGTTTTAACACCTTACTTTAAGCAGATAGTACCACTTTGTTACTATTATTTTGTTAAGTATATACTTACTGTTGTGTCCCACTCCCTCACAGGAGGGAACATTGAAGATTTGGAGATGGCCATGGTCTAAAAGGAGGAAACCAAAGGGGAAGGGGAAGGGGTTCATCAGTCCTGGGTCCAGCATCGATCCACCTGACAGGGTATCCAAGGTCCTGGTGATGCCACCTGGGCTTTGTGAGGGCACCTTCTTATAGATAAGGTTTTCCTGCCGTGGTTTCTCTCTCTTCATGCAAGTGAATGAGCATGTGCAGTCCGGTCTTTCTGTAATCAGGATACACAGATGCAAAGACCAAAGCACACAGAAAATCCTTAGATCTCTTGTAATCTGTTCAGGCTCAGATTTTCACATTGCAATAAAGACAACAACAGACTCAACTTTAGCTAGTTCCTATGGTATACATAAGCATGTATCTTAATTAGTAAATGACATTCACTGAAAATTTCTGACTGTTGCCCTGGGAAAGTGGAATGACTGTTTGCAACCATCTGTTCATTTGCCTCCAGAGACAAAAGAACACCCCCACAGTACCATACCAAAACTTCATACAGAGATACCCATGCCATCCTCAAAAAGCTCATAAGCTTGAAGAGTACCTAGAGCCTAAAATTTTATCTCTGGTCTTGATTATTGTTTTTTCTTCTGATTGCCTGTCTGACTTCAGTTGTTTCCTATCCTCTCTTCCAAACTCTCTCTGATGCACAGATTCTTATTCTACTCTACTCAGTTCTGTGAGCTAAATATTGTGGAATTTACTATATTTTGAAATTTTTCTGACATCTGACTGTGTTCTTGCCTCAAAAACTGAGCTGTCGTCTCTTTTGCTTTTCCTGATTCCTCCTTTCAGCTTAATATGGAGATGGCATTCAGATATTTCCACCATGAATTTTCATCATAAATCAACACATTCTCTAGACCTCTCTGCCTCTTTCCTGCTCTCTACAGGCATGTATAGAACCACTGATGCATGCTGCTGAATATATTTGGGTAGTGTTGCTGATTGCCTGCAACACAGCATTTCCCTCTTGCAGATTGTCAGCAGTCACAAGATTAGACTTTAACTCAGCACCATGAAGAGAGACAAACTAGCATTGGTAATAGAGAGAGCAGGCTGTGTCAAAGCCTGTCATGTCATCACAGTGCTAAGACTGCGACTGAAAGATGAGAAGGATTGAAAACTGGCTGAACTACCTGATTCAGAGAGTGCTGATCAGCACCAGCATGACATTCATCTGGAGGCCAGTTACTAGTGGTGTGCCTCAGGAGTCCATATGGGGGCCAATTCTGTTTTTACATCTTCATTAATGACCTTAACAATGAGGTGTAAAGAGTGCACTCTCAGCAAGTCTGCAGACAAGACAAAACATTGGAGTAGCTGATACACCAGAACTGTGTATTCTTAAAATTCATTCAGAGGGACCTCAAATGTCTGGAGAAAAGACTAGACAGAAATCTTGTAAATCTGAGCAAAGGTAGGAAATGTAGAGAGGCAGCAGTGCCAGGTTGTTTTGCACTTCTTCTATCTGATATTTTTCTGTTGGGTGGCAAAGTAGGTTAGTCAGTTTGATGCCTTTCTGTGTTACTCCAGCAGAGTTCAGAGGGTTCTCTTTTTGAGTTCAAAGAAGTATAAATCAGACTATCTCTTTTTGTGAAATTTATTCTGATTCAAAATTACTATGTTTTCTGGGTTTTCTTTTCCCTTTTATTTTCTCCAGCTTCAGTGTTCCTTCTCAATGCACTTTTATTATATTTTCTGAACAGGAACTAAAATGGTGACTTCTGAAATACCCACCTGATTACCTTTTAAAGGTTTTATTTATAATGATGTGTACTTGATATTTTTTATAATGCAAATGGCAAAGGATGACAAAACCTCAAAGAGATGTCTTGTGGAAAAAGTATATTTAATGCATTTATCTCAGTAGGTTGTCTTTATTTTGATAAGTCCTTTGATTTCATGTGACATTTTGCAGTGAACCATAGCCTGTCCAAACATAAAAGGAATGATTTCCTGAAAGAATAATGTAGAAAATGTCTTAAAGAAGCATCAACATCTTGCAGCTGGGACAGAACCACCATCCACCAGCTTCTTCTTTATGGCAACAAAGTAAGAATGTGACAGTTAACATCCTATAACAGTGTATGACCTTGCAGTGTTGTCAGTTAGAAAGCAAAAGAAAGCCAGAAGAGTTACTTGTTCTCTATAAATGTATTATGGAAGAAAAAAATCAACATTTTAAAATCACAAGTGCTACTAAGTAACCCAAAAGTGCAAATTTAGATCCAATCACACTTTATTTAAGAATAGAAATGTCTTACAAGGATGAATTGTTTCAAGTTTCAATGCAATTGGTTTCTTTTACAAATAGTGTCTGAGAAAACTTATTTATGTGTAACTGCACAATATCCTACCTGCAGCCTTATTTTACACAAAATATCTAATGAATTAGGAAATTAACTATAAAACATTACAATTACAATTTTAGAACTCAGCAGTAACTGAGCAATGACTTAAACCATTATTTGAAAAAATGTCTTTGAAAGTTGACGAAAAATCTACCTCAGTCTGTGACGTCCGTCAAGGTCTCGTCTAGTAAGCAGGAGTAAGTGAATGAAAACACTAAACACACAGAAAGGTATTTGAACGTGCCTGTCTCTGAGCTCAGGTTTCCAGGATGAGCCAAATGTCTGATGTTTCCAGTCACCTGAGACACACCACACAGAAAAGTCTGAAATTCCCTATGGAGAAGGGCTCCATGTTTTAAGACAGATGTTGGGAGGACCACTGTTCTCCTTGTAGCTAGCAACTAAGTGATTAGAACACTTTACTGGGATGCAAGAGAATTGTATTTTAATTGATACAGCTTGAAAATGGACTTGAACTACATTTGTTCCTGCTTCTTGATTAAATACCATGCTTTATGCAGAAGATCAGATTTTCATCTGTTTATTAATCTTTCAGTTCCTGTTGACCACAACAGTTTCAGTCTGCAGTATTCTTTACAGTTCAAAAGCTAAGTAGTCTGTGGAAAGGAGCTTTGAATTTCATCACAGTGTTGAATTCATCATCTCTTCTCAGCTGTATGAAGGACCTCTTGAATTCAGCTAGAGATCTAGCCCTGGGCTGAAAATTTTTATTTAGATGTGTTATAAATGACAATTATATATTATAATAATTGTGGGCAATCATTTTACAGACAGAGAAGATCTCTACAACAAGTTTAAGACAGAAGTTATGTAATTATAATTGTTAAATAGTTTGTTATTCGTTCGTATATAATCAGTTTAAGCTCTGTTAATGTTAGTATTCCTTATATGGTCATAATCCCTCTCAGTTACCATATTTGTCTGTGTTACCATCCCCGTTTCAAATTTGAAAAATGCCTCCCTTTTCTCCACCTATCCTTCCCAAGTCTGTAAACCTGTACCTCCCAGTATTACCTTGTTTGGCAAGCTCCGCTTTTCTTCCAGACCCTTCCACGGCAAACCTTATAAAAGCAGCTGTCACCATGTTAATAAGATTCACTCCACACAGTCTTCAGTGCTGCGTGCATGCACGTTTTTCCTGCGCCACTACGTCATAGCATCCGGAGCCCAGCGAATGCCGCGACCTGCTGGCTAGTCAGCAATCCCTCGCTACTCTACCCGGAGCGGACTTACCCTTCCACTCCCGCAGGTTACGACAAATAATATTTTTATAACTGATGATGTAAATATTTATATAACTAAGAGAGTCAGTGGCTTCACCTTTTTTTTTTTCATCACATAGTCCTTAATAATCCTTTAGTGATGAAACTGTGATGAGATAGGCACTTGCTACTTCATATGAGAATTCAAGCAAGTGACCATTAGGTCACTGATCTCTTTTATTTAGAATTTTTCTTGTGACCTGAAGCTTAGAAACAGTGAGTTAATTATGATAATTATAGGGAATATTATGATAGTTATAAAGAGTTTGTACAGTTTCTTACACTGCACTCTAAATGGTTGTTATTGATGAATAAAATGGCATGACTATCATATGTGTTAGTTATTCTTTCATATTTTCCTCAAAAAGAGGTCTTTGTGTCAGGTTTTATTCTAGTAGATTGTTTCATATAGTTCCTATACACAGATATGTTGCTGTATATATGAATGAAAGTAAACTCAAAGTTATGTATGCTACACTTGGAGCTGAAACCCCTGTGGCTTCCTGAAAAAAATTAATTATCTTATTTCCCTTACAATGTCCAAGGAAGCACCTTTCCTAGCAAAGGTAGAGGTAGACGTTTACCTTTACTGTGGAAAGCACTGTTAAACAAGTTGCTCATTCTAGCTGTTTTTCAGAGTTTCAGACATATCTATCTATTCTGCATTCCAGTTTTAAAGGTAAGAACATGTTTTGAACTTGATAAAAATCTGGTTGCTTGAGAAATGTAATAAACCAAAAAGAGAGAAAAAAAATCTAGGGCTCTTAATCAATGGGAAGCAAATAATTGGAATACAGTAATGTCAGAAAAGATATCTAGTTGACTGATGGTAGATTGGTCTGAGGTTCCAGTACTATGTGGAGGAGTAAGAGGCTACACACTGAATATTAAAGACCAAATATTGTTCTACATGCACAACTGTGAATGCAGCGGGAGGAATTGGGAGAAAAAGCCTCTGGGCCAAGAAAACTTGCCTATAGAAGAGCAACTTCAGTGATCCAGTTATGGAGAAAAAGCTTTGCAAAACAAGGACTAAGGGCTGACTGGTATAAACAGATGAAATCATCAATGAAAGAACTGTAGCATATTATACTTAATGTGCCCACCTCTTTGACTGCTGTATACACCAGGCAACAGCGGGCTTATTACTCTGCAATAGGATTCTAAAAATATCACTCTAGATGTTCTTCTCCTCACCTGGCCACCTACTTCTATGATGCTTCTAAGAATTTAATATTTTTGTACCTTTCTCTTGCTGTAGGATTTTTAAAAGGGAAAGCAGATAGACACAAAGAGAGTATGAAATGCTGTTATGTAGCTTTCTCAGCACTAGGTAGAGGCCCTTATGTAATATGCCATTCTTCTACAAGTATCCAAATTACCTTAAGGTATTTTTTTTTACTGTCAAGGTAATGTTTTCACTTTGGTTTTCATGTCATGCCCAAATGACACATCTAGCCAAATATTTAAATTGCCCCATAACCTTAGTTCAATGACTATTCAGATTGTGCTGTCAGATGATTCAGTGGTATTTTCCTTTCATGACAGTCTGACTTTCCAGAGAAATTTCTTGTCAAGTATCAACCAGAAACTCTTCAGTTAGAGAAAGGGAAAATAATTTGTCACATAATGTCATAAATCCTTCAGTCTTGGTATTGACACAGCACTAAGCCTGACAGAATTCAAGAAGCCCTTGGACAATACTCTCTGGCACATGGTGTGACTCTTGGAGATGCTTCTATGTGGGGCTAAGGCTTGGACTTGATGATTCTTGTGGGTGCCTTCCAACTCAGCATATTCTGTGATTTCTGTGGTTTAAACATAAACACAGCATAAGGTCTGTATTTGATTGTGATATCAGACCATCATGCAAATACATCGTGACTGCTTCAATTATGTGTACAAAGTCAGTTCACTATTTCAAATTCCAGTACGCCAAGGCAAACGCACTGAAGCCAGTGGAGATATATAGATACAATCCAGAACAGAATTTAGCCCCAAACATTAAAGCTATTAAACAGAGGGAAAAGACAAAATTATTTCTATCAAACATTTGGGTGCTTCCTCATATGGCCATTCTCCAACCTTATCACAGCAAAAGCACTCTTCACCCTGTTTAGAGAGGTACTAATTATTCCTTGTCAATTATATTCTCAATCACTGAACTATAAACAGCTGGTGGTGCATAACCATCATTGCAGTTTAAAATTATAGTACCCTTTCTTCTACCTTTTTTTTTAAATTTCCACATGTTCACTAAATTTCTTGCCATAAAAGTATCTTATCCTGCCTTTAAAACTGCTAAATAAAACTAGGAGAAATGATGCACCAGTCTGAAATTATAATGATGGTTATGCATCACCAGCTGCTTGTAGCTCAGTGATTTAGTATCTAATTGACAAGGGATAATTACCTCTCCCTGTATAAGGTAAATTGTCTTGTCAATCTCTCAACACCACTCCCACCTCTAAATACACATTGCAAAACAAATTTCAGAAAATAATTTGATTTTAATAGTTTTCAATATTTAATTTCCCCAAAAGTATAAAAATAAACAAGTTGTTATTAGTTTGTTTTTAAATAATACATTATTAATAGGAGCTACTAATAGGAATATTTGCACTTTTTAAAGTGTGGGCTAACTATTACAAATTAAGATATGCATTTTTGTCTACATAGTTTATTCTGACTTTACAGCATAAAAAATCAATATTGATTATTTACGTACTTTATTTTGTAGCAAATATGGTTTTCTGTACAAGGTTGTCAAGAGAGTCATCTATAGAACATCTGTTGATGCGAAAAAAGAAACTACTTGAAATAGAATTTCTTTGGACTGGGAACTATCCACCAAACATGACGTAACTTGCTTCACTATACTATCATATTACTGACCCAAGGAGAGCTGCGAGGGAGGTTGGAACCCAGTGAAGTGCCCAGACTGGGAGATCAGAAATTTCACAGAATGCCAAATGAAACCTTAAGGCATAGGATCAAATCAGACAATAGCACAAAGTGTCAGTGTACCTTTTGAGGCAAAGACACTGATTCTCATATTGCTTCTACCAGTTTCAGTGAAGCAAACTGTCGAGTCTCTCAGAAGCTAATTGCGCTCAAAGTCTGATCAAGGTTTTCATTATTTAAGTAACGTGTTTTCATAGAAATGATAATTATGAGACAATGATAAATGTGACTTATTAACATGATAAAAAATTGTCTCACTAGAAGGATCACTCCATATATGTTTGTGGCCTTCGCAAAAATGCAGTATTCTGTACTAATATTCCAGCATTATTAGCAGGAGAATAAACAACTAGATCAGCTCCTCTGAAATTCTAATGCTCTTTCAGATCTTCACCTAAAACTCCTTTTCCTGAAATAAAAATGTCTCACTATATTCCTGAAATAGAAGACTAAAAAGTACTTTTTGGCTGGAAATTATCACCAATCTAAAACCTTTTATATGATTCTTGCTTTAAAAATTTTTTCCTGCTTATTCAACATTTTTTTCTGTCCTTATGAAGAAAATATAACGTCCCAGAATAAGTATCATATATTTTGGGTTTCATTGGTTTCTGCCTTGATCTCTTCTGACTTGTGAAAGTCCTTTTTAAATTATAAAAACTTCAGTACCTCTGAAACATGAACTAAAGACCTGTGAAGGGGTAGTTCCTTCCACCTAAGGAGGGTAGAAAAAAAAAGCAGCGGTGTCATAAGCATGTCCATGAATGCAGAAGCTATGCTATCACAACTTTTCTCCTTCCCTAGGGATGTTTAATTTTCTTAAAGCATTTAGTGAGAGGCTATTATTATCCAGATCATTAATATCCACATTTTTTTTAAGACTTTAAAGAGCTTCAAGGATTTTCTGAAGAAGGACTTCACAGAAGTCATGTTGGCTTCTCCCAAATACAAATCAAATTTTTCCATGAGTCCAGTAATCTTTACAAGCCTCTAGTCTCTTTGCTGTACACCTCAGGCTTTTCTTAAGATTTGTATCACACTTGCCATTCTCAGTTTTTCAGACATAAATACTATTTTAAGTGAGAGGTTCAAAACTGTCTGCAGCCCAAGGGAATTTTTACTGTTTGTTCAGTCTTTTGTTCTACAAAACTTTCACAGTAACTCTGCTTCCAGACAGATCCTCAGTTAACCTAACCTCCCCACTATTTCCCAAAAACATTATGCTTGAGAACCTCTACAGTTTCTTCACAATTAACAACTCAGAGAATTCATTACAGTCTCTGTGATGGCTTTGTCTCCTGTGAGTGTCCCTGTAGGTTTCAGGAAGCTTAATCACTGATCTCAGGCCTTCAGCAAAGTGTTGACTACGGGGCTATTCAGATGATTTTCCTGACTTGCCACTTTTCAGTGTGCCTGCTGCCTAGAATTAGAAACCAATCCTTTCTAGAAGGATTCTTCAGGAGAACCAGACAGTGAAGATTTGCTGCAGGAATTAAACTATGATATAAGTGGGGAAAGAAAGTATAAAAAAGATACAGACTCACCAAAATAAATCCAGCTGGATCACCACAAGGATGACTAAGGGACTAGGGCATTGCTCATGTGAGGAGAGTCTGAGAGAGCTTGGACTGTTTAGCCTGGAGAAAAGAAGGCTCAGGGGGGATTTAACAATTTGTATAAATATCTGAAAAGAGAGAACCAGGAAAAGGGAAGCCAGGTCCTTCTCGGTATCCCCACTGATAGGAAAAGAGGCAATGGATACAAATTAAAACATGTGACAATCTGTCTGAACGCACTAGAATCAGCTTGTTCATAGAGCTTGTTGGCTCTCCATCCTTGGAGACATACTTCAGTGCTTTTAGAAAATAGGGTCAATGATTTATAACATATTTTACCCAATCTCCAAGATAAGGTGCTGAGTCATCAGAAACGCATTTTTTCTGATACAGATTATAAAAAGTTTCTAAATTAGCTAGAGGAAAATCACTAACTTTATATTCACTACTAAGCACAACATTATTTTCTGAAAGTGATGTCATAAATAAATTTCAGTAATTTGTTTTGAGAATCTTTTAACTTTCAACAATTTTCACTTCTATTTCAAAAACAGGTAGGCAATGGACTGCTCTTCTATGACTATGTAATAATAAGAGACTTCAAAACATTTTGGAATTTTCAGGTAATAGAGGCATAGAGAAAAGTGTGCCCTTTTTCAACTGAGACTTAATTGTCTCTATAGATGAAAGAAGGCATAATAAACTGTTAGTGACACATAAAGATTTAGTGTTCCCAAGAGGTTTCACTTCAGCTAAGAGTGAGTTCTGGAAAGCAATGTTACATGATTGGCTTTTATTATCAGATGATCTGTGTGAATGACTATGGATAATGCAATTATAGTGATTTGTTGCTTCCACTGAGGTCTGGTTTTTCTTTTCCATGTCTTCACATTTCTTATCTACAAAAGATTTTCATATTTTCATATTTTTATTTTATTTTGCCCTAGGTACATGCTGTCTTACAGCTGACAGTCTACCATGACCAATGATAAAGGTGTAACCAATATAATCGTATTAATAAAATGAAAATACACTCAGATTAACATAATTATTGTTAAATTCAATGTTAAATAGCTATCACATCTTGTGTCTGCTTAGGTGTTGATGTCTGGGTCTCAAAGGGTCATGTTGTAAGATAAAGTTACTTTCAGACATAATTTTGACTACCTGTAGTAGTACATCCTGC
Organism: Cephalopterus ornatus; assembly: GCA_013396775.1. Lineage (NCBI taxonomy): Eukaryota > Metazoa > Chordata > Aves > Passeriformes > Cotingidae > Cephalopterus > Cephalopterus ornatus. The sequence goes on along the minus strand of VZRE01014272.1, from coordinate 20,024 downwards.
AGTTTTTGCTGATTGACTAACCTCTTAATTACTTTCTAAACTTTCCTTTTGGCATTGCAGGATTGTTGTAGTTGTTTCTGTACAACGTTCACAAAAAAAGCCCAACAAACAGAATCCAACATACTGTTGGTTTAAAGCTGCCGTATATATATTACTGTTGTCTGACACCAGGTCTGGCACACAAGTCAGTCTGGAGAAATAAAACAGCTTTCAGCCAAGATAGATGAGAGTTAATAATTTAGAAGTCCCCCTCGGGAATGAATGCCCTTACATCTTTATTTACTGATTTCTAACTCTTTTTTCTCACTGACCAGATTTCTCAGTATTCAAGCAGAAGTATCACTGTAGGATCCAAGATAAGTTTTGATAGTCTCGTTCTCAGCTCAGGTCTTTTCTGAAACTCACACTTAGTTCTCCTCTAAACTTTAAATTCTGATTTCCACCAGACAGCAGTTCTTCAATCTTTTCAAAATGTTACAAAAAGAAAATACAGCCAAGTTCCTAAGGACCACACTCATATATTTGCTAAGTGTTAAGCCTGAATGTAAATTTTCAGAAAGCTTTAATAAGGTTTCCTGGGAGAAATTCAAAACACTGATGACCACCTAGTTTTGAAACACTGTCCTGTAATAGTACTCAGAAGTCCTTTAAAGTAAAACTTATTAGTGGCAATATATGACAATCATTTATTCTGTGTACTTCCTGAAGTTTCTCCCTGTGTTTAACACTCGCTCATCCAGCTTGCAAGTACAAATAATTTGGATGTTTGGATGGCTTCCTGGTTTTACCTAGCAAGTTTTGAACCTCTTAAATGTTTACTTTAACTGTGGAATTCACTCCAACCTTAACCTTGTGGTTAATTTCTAGGGCTGCAATTTCGCATGTATTTCTCTCATCTAGAAAGCTGACTTACATGAGGTTTTTTCCCCCCTCCTTCTGGGAACCCTAATTGCCCATTCATACCTCTACATCATCATCTCCATTTTGGTAAAATTATTTGTCCCATAGTGAATCAGAGTAATGAGCTGATTTGAATTGAACACAACCCTTGTTTTTTGTGTAGAATGTGGAAATATTAAATTTACTCTTAAGAAAACTGTCTGAGCCAAAGGTTAGGTGTCATCAGCAAGATTTCATCCCCTAAAAAAAAATCTTTGCTATCCGCTTCAACCTTTTCCTTACTCATGTGATGCAATATGGGATGTTTCATCCCATGAGGGAAGGGAGTGAGGAAGGGAGGAAGGCAAATCATAGAATCATAGAATCATAGAATCGATTGGGTTGGAAAAGACCTCAGAGATCATCAAGTCCAACCCTAGTATTCATCTGAGGATGAGCTCTTGTACTATTTTGACTTTAATTTCTATATAGAAATTGCTGAATTTTGTATTTAAAATCATATCTGATTTGTATTTTACTTCAAGTATTGTTCACTGGATCAAAATCAGTACCATGACAGAAAGTTGATTAATTTTTAAGCTTTAAGCTAATAATTATAAATGAAATAAACACATTTCTTTTATGTTTAATTAAGATCAACTAATTTTTTTCAGTCTTTTTATGCCTTAATGATATGTACAACAGAATCAAGCAGGCATTCCTAATGCACAAAAAAAAGGTTCCATTTTCCATTATTTTTTTCTTTACTAAATAGAAATTAAATTCTTTCTCCAAACATTTCAAAATATAATTCTGCTCTGTTCCTTTAAGCAAAGAGCTTTATTAAAGGAACTGTATTGAGAATTTCACTTGCACTGAGACCAGGATTTCAGAGATAAGGTCTATCTATTCTAACAACCCTATTACTGAATAGTAAGATGTATTTGAATGGGGAAAGAACTCAAATAGATTCATGGCCAGGTAATGAAGAGAATCAAAGGCATGCAATTACTCCTGCAAAGAGTATGACCACACAGGGTAGTGCTCTTTCTTGAAAATTAACAAAAGAATACTTTTTGTGGACATGTGATAGAAAGCTTAATTGTGATATGGTAGTGAAAATATGAAAGATATGGCAGAAGTGTATCAAATCATGAATGACATGAAGAGAGTGGCTTGGGGGTGTTTGCTTATTCTTTTCAAATGAGGCTTATCAGGCATCAGACAAAGTTAGCAAGAATCAAGATCCAAAAGAGTCAAAGAGAGATCCTGACTATATAATATAACCATGGTGTTCCTTGACTGAAGGTATAGTGGATGGTAAAATATCCCAGGAGATACAGTGAAACAGGAGGAGTTCACAGAAATCTTCTTCATATTTCTAGTGTGTGAAATAGTTAACATCAATAGGTATCCCCTATTGGCCACTTCTGGTGGCAAGATGCATTCAAAACATACTTATGTTGTGATTTATGTTGATCATATCAATGTTCTTACAGCTTCTAATGTAAGACATTCTGTTATAAGAAGTTCTACAGAAAAAAAGCAAATTCCCATCTGTTATTATTCAGAGTTTCCTTTAAATCATGTCACAGAGGATTCTTTTTCCCTAAGCATCATAGCAAGTCCTCCTTAGCTGTAACTTTGGGTTATTATTTAAAATATCTTTGCTCTTATATGCAATGAAATGCTAAGTTTTGAAATCATTGCCATTATATACTGGCCCATCATCTCGTCATTTGCCTCTGGAAACCATTATTCCTCCTCCCATACCAGGTGCACAGCCACTGTCACAGGTCTTATTTGTTTTCAACATGATGAACAAGTTTAAGACTTTTAGCCTCATTTTTTTAGATCCTCTTGAGCTGTTTGGAGTGGATAGCAGAGCTCAACTGTCAGCAAAATATAAATTATTTGGAAAATTTTTGAGTGTTCTCATCAACTTTTACCATGACTCTCACCTGACCCCGTGTCATCTCGCTAACTTTCCTCAGATACAGACAAACACTGTATATCTTCATAACCTTTAGAGAAAAATTACCTGTCAAGAGATGCTCTTGCCTTTCATGCCTGCTAAGGAATATTTCACTTTAAACATTTTTTTCATTCTTCAAGAAGTTCTACAGAGAGGAAACTGTTGTTTTGGGATTGTTACTGTTATTTTTTGATACCTGATACTACTCCAGAGACACTCTATTGTGAATGTTTTTCCTTTAGCACATTACTGTCATATAAAAAGCTTGTATCCTGCCCATGTATTATTATAATGCGGTGGTTCTTGGAGCTGCTTTAGTGTTTCAGATACAAGGCAGATTTTGTGACCTGGAGTTATTAGATTTTCTCTCTTTTATAAAAAATGATGCAGTGTAATTTTAGATGGAAATAGCAAATAATCTATTACTGATATTTACAAAAAGCAGTAACAATGTGAAAGAAGATACTGCATCACCTAAGGCATGGTTATAATCCATACTCTTCATCTTTTGTACAGTAATTGTATCCAAAAGTTTACTGTTCTAAATTACACTATGCTTTCAGTCTTGTAGTCTAGAGGGTCACACTGGAAAAGGCTTGTCAGATCTACAGAATTAGTATTTTACTATTCATTACCTAGATATCTTAGGCATCCAGAATACTAATATGTACTATTCTAGGCTAAATTTTGTAGACAGTCATAGGCAATGTGACAAACCTTAAAAGAGGAATCAGAACTGACAGTAATGAACACCACAGCAAACAGCTGCAGCTGCTAAGTAACAAACAGCCAAATATAACAAATTTATGTTCCATATGCCACGAAACTGTTTCAAGAAGACTTGGGAGCTTAATATTGTCCCTTAATATAATCCAGTTCCAAAGAAGTCAGACCTTGATGGTGAATGTTTAATTGCTCCCACTGGGAATACATGGAATTGGTCAGATTTGCTACAAATAAGGCCCTTTCAGAAAAAAAGCAAAAAAATCAGAGGTTTTGTGCTGTACTTAGTGACTGCAGACTCCATAGGGTGCTAATTCTACGTCCATTGCTGGATGAGCCATTTGTCTGAGTATTGACAGCCATATGAAGGGCTTGAAAGAGAAAACAAAACAAGTGAAATCTTGCCCTAGACATTTATGATGTCTAGCAAAATTGATTTACTAAAAGGGGCCATATATTGTGCTGGAATCATAGAATCATCAAAGTTGCAAGAGGTCTTTCAGATCACCCAGTCCAACTGTTCCACTGCCACTGTAACCCCTAAACCACTAAACCACATCACCCAGTGCCAGATCCAGATGCCTCTTAAACGCCACCAGGGATGGTGACTCCACCGGCTCCTTGGGAAGCCTATTCCAATGCCCGACCACCCTAACAGTGAAAAATAAATTTCTAATATCTAATCTGAATCTTTCCTGTCTCAGCTTAAGGCCACTTCCTCTTGTCCTCTTACTGCAGCACAGCAGGAGACCAGCTCCCACCTCTCTACAACCTCCTTTTAGGTAGTCGTAGAGAGTGGTGAGGTCCCCCCTGAGCCTCCTTTTCTCCAGACTAAATAAACAGTTCCCTCAGCCATTCCTCCTAAGATATGATTTCTAGACTCTTTATGAGCCTCACTGCCCTTCTCTGGACATATTCCAGGACATATGTCCATGTCCTTTTTAAAGTGAGGATCCCAAAACTGAACACAGTACTCAAGGGTCAACCTCACTAATACCAAGTACAGGGGGAAAACTTGTCTAAAAATCTCTTTGGAAACTTGTTTATTACTGCAGAGTGAGCTATAGTTCTCTTTGGTCAGAGAGAAAAAATGGAATTTGCTTGAACATTGTGACAGTTGTACACTAATTTTACAAAACAGACAGCAACATATCACTATAAATTAATACTGTAGTTGCTAGCAGGCACAGAGAACCGAAAACTGTTACCTTTGATAACTACCAGAAATTAATATGGCATTCCTCTTAAAGAAATTGGCTCACCACTTTCAGTGAGCCATGTTTGAATTTTGCATCCATTTTGATTGACTATAATGTCCAAATGTGTTTGACTCTGTCAGATCAAATTCCAGCTGAAAGCTAATTCTAAATTACATTCTGTTTTCATTCCTATGGCTGTATTAGTCAATGAAACAGGATGGGACATGCATCTGTGTGGTGACCTATGGCCATTTATACTGTGAAATTATTAGCACCTGTTTTCTTTTGGATTGGGCCAGCTAACTTTTCTGGACATTATCCAGGCATGGATGGCTCAGGAGGAAGCATGGACCGTGAGGTCCCCCCAGTTGTGTATGTGGATGCAGACTCTCTGATTTACACAATGAGAGTGTTCAGCTGTGTGCACACAAGCCATGCCACGCCACTTCATCTCAAGGCAAGAGAATGGCCCTTGAATGTTTTGTTTTATTTTATTAACACAGACATAGTGTATATGAAAAAAAAACCCACTTTTACCACATAAATTTCCACCATCATGAGGAAAGTGAAGGCTGAGTAGCTTATTAATGTTGAATCAGTGCATTTATGGCACCATCATCAGAAGTCACTTCTAGTGCGGTCCTCTTCGTTTGCAGATGCTCTTTTCAGATATGATTGCCTACCCATGTGGGAACTGTTCCACAGTGGTATTATCAAGCAATCCAAAAATACGAAAATCCGACACTAAATTATCAAAATTAAAAAACTCCCAATCACCTTAGAATGTTAAAGGCAGTTGAACATTAATATATCCAATTGTGATGAAAATCAACAAAAAATCCTAGAAAATATAATTTTCCTTTGAAAAGCTATCCCCTTGTGAATTTTTCAGTTTATTTGGTCCCCATCTTTATTTCCATATATTGACAGTAAAAGACGTATTTTTTTTTACCATGCTGTCTGCAAAGTTCTCTTTGTTCTTACAAGATCAGGCAAACTTGCTCCCTATAGTCACAGCAAAGTGAAATTTTGTAAGTTGCACTGAGCTCTAGTTGACAGTGAATCTAGGGTGATGGTGTTCTAGCTCCATTATCCTGTCATATCTCATTCAGTAAGAAAATATTCATGCCATATTTCTTTTGAGCTATCTTTGAACATATTTTTTCACTATTCTTTTACAGTCTTGAGAGAGAAAAAGACCTTTGTTTAATCTTACTATGTTCCTTCCTTGCCATTTGAACTTGCTCTCATCCCAAATATTTTAGCAGGTACCGACGCTGCTCATTCTGTGTTCGCTTGTTACATTCTCTTCAGAATTGCAATTTTGTTCATTGCTAAATTTAAAAAATTGTTTAAATTATCTTGTCATCGCTACTATTTTTGCAGTTCTACCTGAATGATCAGTTTTCAGAGTGACTATGACAATATCTAAATCTGAAAGCCTGTATGTTTTGTTCTCATCCTATTAGTTAGATTAAAGTCAGGAAATTTATCTTCCCTGTTTGAACCATTGCTATAGTACTTGAATATTGCTTGCAATAAAAGCTTATTTCAACTTGCTCTTCTGGTAATATAGGTACTGCTTTAAATGCACATTCTCAAACACATATATAAATGTACAAATACTCTGTGCTTTTTAAAATTTTTTTGCTCATGTGAGAGAGGGAAAAAAGAAGTAAAGGAAAATGAGCATAAGATAAGTGACAAACTGGCTTACATGATAATTTAGATGCTACAAAAAAAAAATAAAAAAAGGAATGTGAACCAGTGACCAGAGGACATGACTTGAATTTAGGAAAATCAGGCATCACTCGTAGTTCTGTCAGTGGTGCATCATGTGATCTTCAGTGGCTCAAATAAATAGCAATCCAGTAAATTTGAAAAGTTCACCTTAACCTTTATTCACTGATGCATTCCTATCTTCACAATAAAAATAATGATATTTCATAAAATAATGTTGAAAATGCCTTCTATTAGAGTGCGAAACATATGAATCTCTTCACAGTTAGTTGTTGGTCCTTTGTTATTTTCCTCAAATATGTGAAAATTAGAATACTCTTTTCGGCTGGATGCATTAGAACCAGGTACATCAACTTGCAGTGAAAGAAGAATTATCTGGCTTGGAGTCCATTCTAAAACAAATAACCTCATTTTTATACAAATATTTTTTATCTTTCTGAAATTTTCTAGAAGTAGAATTTAATTCTCTTTTGATCCATTGAATGTTTTAAACGAATGCCATGGCTTCATTGGTGGTCTAATCAATACTGGTTTCTGTGTGCACACAGGCATGGCTACATTCTCATCTAGTGCCCACTGAAGGCACTAATAAACTGTGATGTCCCTTACCAACCTCCTCTGGGGCCTCCCCCTTTTCCTTGCCTGTGGGCTCTGGAGCTCCATTTCAGCTCAGCCTTCAGCCCTTGCTCATGTGTGTGTGTGTACTGGTCCCATCTCCTGCTGTTCCTGGCTAGACTTGCTGCAGGGAACCAGATCTGATTCATTACCTTTCTTTTTCTGACAGTCACTAGACTGTCCTGGAATCTACTGCTGTCATGATTAAAGTCTGGTTCAGGTCCTCTGGGCAGTCATTGCCCTTCTTGTTCAGTGGTCATTCTCCATCCCGTCTCATTTTCCCTCGGAAGATGTCCCTGCTTTTGCTGTTCGAGAAACTTCTAAATTGATTTCAAGGGCGTGACTGGGCTTGAGAGATGCTGGCTTAATTTTCCATGGAGAGTAGGACAGGACATTCTATTGGACTTCAGGTGCCTAAAGTAGGCATTTAAAGCCCTTGGAGATGCTCCAGACTATCTGAGCTATTAGTGTACCTCTGTCAGTTACGTCACAGGGTTTTGAGGGAATGCATACCCTTCTGGAGAAGTAGCTGAGGAGCTGGGAAGATAACTCAAATGGCAAAACATGCTTATATTTGAGCAATTGAATCCCAGGGTACATTTCTCTCAGGTCAAAAGGTCTAATCTACTGCCTTTCAACAGAGACAGCTTAGTTCATCAAAACAACAGCACAGATGCACACTTCAGAGGATTCAAGAGCTGTGAAACCTCTCTCAGCAGAGGCATACAAGTACTAGAACTTAGTATGATTGAAAGTATGTCCTTATCTTCACCACTTTTATTTGATTTTTCTTTGTTATCTTGAAGAATGCTCATTCTTCCTTCTCACTTACTTCTCCCTTTAGTGTACATAGGCACTTAAATTTTTATGTGCACTGTAGAGGAGAGATGAATCAGCAAGTCAGCCCTTCTGGGTCTTCCAAGAGCAAATCTCACGTTTCATTTTCACTAACTGTTCCTTTTTCAAGTAATTTAACAGACTCGAAGTATGTAACTTAGACATTATTATTGCAAAGAAGTACATAGCTATAGAATATCCCTTCCACGGGACTAAAGTCCCATGTTTGTGAGATACTTAGTGTTTGGTGTCTCTCCTACTCAACACAGTGATTTATATTGTATTTCAGCAAAGCAAAAGTTTATAAAAATCCTCCCGGGTCATCAGCTCTGGTACTTTGCTTCCACAGAAAATTGTATTGATCCTTTTCATAGGATGATGAAACTCTATATAAATGTTATTAAAGATTTTTATATGGTTTTATTTGTTTTGTTTTATTTTTAAATCTTATGGCTCCTGGTAGGATTCATTGCTTTCAAATATATGATTCAAATCTTTTCATTTCTACTTTCCATTTAATTTTAGTATAATTCCTCTTTAGTCTCCTTTAGTCTTCCAGCAACACTAATTTTTTTTCCTAAAATGGAGGCCCCTCTTCCTTCTCTCATTTCACTTGGTTCTTCTGTGGTTTCAAAATATATGAAAAGTGAATATTGTTTCATTCTTTCATAATTTTGATTTTTATTTTGTCTTGTCCTACTTATTCTAATCCATCCTAAAAATGTTTGTTTTCTATAATCATATTAACCATTCCATTGAATCATAATGTTAATGTAAAACAGTTATAATGACTCTGGTCTGTTTTCAGATGTTTAAATGTCCTCATATTTCACCTTTACTGACCAAAAAGTAACTTTTTATTAAAAGAAATTCAATGCATAGTCAATGTTTTTTGTTTCTGTTTTCGGGTTTTTTTAAAGACAAATTTGCATTTCTTATAAATAATGTAATTTTAAATTGTTTCTACTGATTCAGGTTAAAGGATTATATGAGTTTATTTAAAGTAATAAGCTGGAAGTATTGACAGCATCATTCTTCAGCTCATCAACTGAAAAAATAATAGTTTCAAATTCTGCATTAGTTAATGCCTAAAAATATTACTTATTTTATTAATTATACATTTACCAGAGGTTTGGGAAAAGTGATTTCTATTCAAGAACAAAATTAGTCACAAAAATACTATGTCAGAAATGTTATCTCATTCTAATAAACATTATCTCATTAACAGGCAATAGCATGATAAGTTTGACTCATTTCAGTAATATAAAAAATGTCTTCAGCTCATATATTTTAGAAAGGAATATTTGCAACAGGAGAAAAAAGAATCCTTCCCTCTGGTTAGATTTATTGCTAAAAATATTTACCAGTATTGATTAACGTCTTGGTCCAATGATCAGAATAAAAGTATAACCAAGAACAAGAGACAGTGGGTCAGAAGAAGATATGTAGAAGCAAAAATGTTGCCATTTTTATCTGGATTAGTAAATTGCAAGCAATGTAAAATGCCTTGCTGTTGTTTTCGTAAAGATTTGGCTTATGTTGTCACAAACCAGGCATGTAAGTGTAAATGTCCTGTGACACGATAAGGGATCCATTCTATAAGGAATTTTGTTATGTTCTTGTATTTTCCCTCCTACTTCATACTTAGACAAGGTAGGAGGTTTAATAGTGGATGGATGGTGAGCCACTGAAAATGGATTACAAGATACAATAAAACATATGCTTTTTTCTATCACAATAGGAGAGAATAATAAACATATTAAATAGACTGTACGAGGTCTGGAGTGTGTATAAATCAGTTTCTGCTGTGTCTTTTTGGCAGATTATTACCTTGAAGCCTAGCTTGCCTAGATGAAATGATATGAAAATGGTCATTTAAAAGACAAAATAAGTACAAGATAGAGCAATATGAAACCCTAAGGGATTATGTCTTCAGCTGTCAAGTTTAAAACAGATGGAGAACAAAGCTGAAGATTTTGTCCCAACAAGAATAAATAACGAAGTAGGACTGTTTCTCATGTCAAAGCTATAAGAAGGGTGTTGTACAATGATGACAGATAATGGATACAATACCCCTGCAGATTAATTTGAATGTAAATTTAATTTCATACACAACTGAGAAGTGAAATTTTCTTAAACTGTATCACTCATCTGTCAAAGAAGGCAGTCTTAAGAAGTCACTTTTATAGGCTTGAAATACCATAAGATCAGTGAGTAGGTTTCCTGTTTCTAATATTCCTCACCCTACTATCCACAAAAACAGTAGTGCCTTTCTGAGGTTATTTGCAACAAAATTATGAGTTGACTCCTGTATCATAAGCTATAAAATTTTCTTGTCCTGTTTTCTTTTCTCAATGTGTTTTCTTTTAACATTGGAAAAATTATGCATTCCCAACTGGAATGATGTGGCATAATAAAATAGAGAAGAAAAAGACAGAGATCATTTACATTTAAGTTTTAGGATAAAATTATTATCAGTTAATTATTAGATCCTAATTATTAAAACCATGCCCCTGGCAGAAATCCATCAGTCCAAGGCAAAAAGAATATCTCATTGAATAGCTACAAGAGTATCAATGGAAAAAAATAATTCAAGTACCAAAGAATGCTGAAGATTTACATCAACTGAGTTATAAATAGAGCAGTTCTGAAATAGCACCTTGTATCTGGGATCCTACGATTTAGACCTCTTTATGAAATAATTACCAAACTCATGTGGCTTTGGAAACTTTTTATACATGCCAAATAATCCTCTCAAATTTTGCTAGGAGATTTCTGACACTTATGGCTCAGGAAAGCAGAATCGCCAACATTTTCATTTAGAGGTAGAAAAACTAAAGGAGTTTGTTTGGGTTTTTTTCTGATCAGTAAAGGTTTGTCTTGCACAGGAGAAAATGGGCAAAATTATTTCTTTCTAAATAAGCAAGAACAACAGAAATAATGTGGCCAGAAGGGCCAGGGCAGTGATTGTCCCTCTGTACTAGGCACTGGTGCGGCTGCACCTTGAGCACTGTGTCCAGTTCTGGACCTCTCACTACAAGAAAGACACTGAGGTGTTGCAGGACGTCCAGAGCAGGGTAGCAAAGCTAGTGAAGGGTCTGGAGCACAAATCTGATGAGAAGCAGCTGAGGGAGCTGGGGTTGTTTAGTCAGGAGAAAAGGAAACTCAGAGGTGTAATAAAACTTGGGGTTTGTTCATTGTATAACCTTATCCTGGAAGCGGCCAGAGAGGTGGTAACAAGGTATTGATAAGTAAATTAGTGGTATAGAAAAAGGGGGGGAGTTGTAATGGTTAAAGGACTAATTTGCTGACCAAACAATAGTTCTTTGAACTAATTTGCAACAGTTGTAACATATTCAACAATGTTCTGTTAGAGTTAGTTGTGTAGGGCCTATTGTAACATAATAAGGAATGTTTTGTTAGAGTTAGTGGTGTGAGACCTAGGACTATGTCTTGCGAGATAACTGTAGCCTTGAAATGCACATATGCAAGCGCAAGAGATAAGGTCACCGGAGAAAGATGGTGCCCTCCCCATAGCAACAAGGGGCGAGCATGCACGAGGACGAAGACTCGACAAGAAACTG
>VZRE01014270.1:28926-45506 GCA_013396775.1 Cephalopterus ornatus | reverse complement strand
TAATTTGGGGTAAGAGGAACTGCCAGGCTCCATTGGTGCCCTGTGAGGGGGGGTCAGGAGCTGCCAGGCTCTTTTGGTACCGTGGGAGGAGGTTCAGGACCCTCAGTCTTGGGTAGGGGCTCTGCCAGGGTCCACTGGGGCCATGTGAGGGGTCCAGTCCCCCCGCCCAGCCCTGTGTGGGACCACCCCCATCCTCACGTCTCACCCCATCCCTGCTCTGAGCAGGATGCCCCAAGCCTCCCAGGGGCCGTGTATCGTCCCGGTTCATCCATCCTTCAGGAACGGGTCCCTTCCTGGAGTGCTGGCTCCAGGCCCACCTTCAGCACTGTGTCCCTCATCCCATTTTCCCTCTGCAGGCCAAGTACAAGGAGCGAGGGACGGTCCTGGCCGAAGACCAGCTGGCCCAGGTGGGAGATCCCTCCCTGCCCTGGGGTTGTCCCACCCCCGTCCCCTTCTCCATCCATGTCCAGGGCATTTTCCATGCCCAGTGCCTCATCCCCAGTGCTGTCTGCTCCTTGTTTGTTCTCAGTGTTCTCCTCAATTCCCTTCCAGATGTCCAAGCAGCTGGACATGTTTAAGACCAACCTGGAAGAGTTTGCCAGCAAACACAAGCAGGAGATCCGGAAAAACCCCGAGTTCCGGGTGCAGTTCCAGGATATGTGTGCGACCATCGGAGTGGATCCCTTGGCATGTGAGCAACAGGCCCTGGGCTCGGGGGCAGGATTCATCTCGCTGTTCCCAGACTCCAAACAGCTCGTGGTGGAGCTGGTGGAAGTTGTCCTTGAGGAGAAGTGCTAGTGCTTTGATTCCTGGGGCTTGGGAATTGGTGGGATGCTCCTTTGGGTGGGGGGAAAACGGGTGGAGATAACAAAAATCCAAGTCCTCCCAGTGAGGTTTGTGAGCTGCCTGCTTCACAGCAAGAAGGATATTTTTCCCAGTGTTCCAACCCCTTTTCCCTCTCTCACTTCACAGCTGGAAAAGGATTCTGGTCGGAGATGTTGGGAGTTGGAGACTTTTACTACGAACTGGGAGTGCAGATCATTGAAGTTTGTTTGGCTCTGAAGCACAGGAATGGAGGTGAGGATCCCACTCTGATTCCCGGGAGAGACCACTCACCAGGAGCACTTTTCCCTGTGGAAAATGGGTTGTATCTCTCAGATTTCACTAATTACCGAGGTGATAGTTTGGTCTTTGCTGTCCCCACGAAGCCTTGTTTTGTTTCTACAACCTGCTGTAGCTTTACTGATCCAGAAATCACCAGCTCTGCCCTGTCTAGGGAACTAAAATATAACTCGGGATCATAGAAAGGAGCAGGGATCAGTGGCAATCCTGCAGGAGTATGAGCTGCTTGGAGCCTGAGATTGGCTCTGAAGGATCCCAGCAGTATCCAAAAGGTTGGAATACCAGATATAAGCGCTGAATTAAAAGACGGTAGATATTCTTCACTCCAAAAGGGCAGTGTGAGACCAGGAATGGGCTGAAGCAACGCCAGTGAAACTCCCACATTTTGTGGGAGAAGGAAACAGCTGCCTGGGAACAAGACTGGGGTCATTGTCTCACCCAGTGCTTCATGCTGGGAACAATGAACAGACACTGGGAGGCTTTGGCGAAGCACAAAGGAGCCCTGAGTGCTCTCTCTGGAGTAGTTTTGTTGCCGTGAGTGATGCTTTCCTGTCCCCTCTTGTTGTCTCCCAGGGCTGATAACACTGGAAGAACTTCACCAGCAAGTGCTGAAGGGCAGAGGGAAGTTTGCTCAGGACGTCAGCCAGTGAGTGTCTGGATGCCACAGGGAAAAGGGAATCAAATAGGATTTGGGGAAGAAAAGGGGGTGACTGGTTTGGGGACTCCAAATTTGACTTCCATGTGAGTCACAAGTAATGACTCAGCACACTGCCGCTGCCCGAAATGGTTTTCTCTGGGAGCCCTCAGGCTTCAAGGACTGTTGCCTTGAGCTGGGGACAATTATTTCCCTGCAAATCCAGCCCCAGGCTGCTGGAGCTGCTGTGACCTCCTCAGATGTGAGGAAGGGCTGAGAAATGTCACTACAGCAGCACATTTTAGGACACAACTCAAACTTAATTGGGGCCGAAGCTTCAAGTTTAGCACATGAGGCTCAGCTGCTGCAATTGTGCCTCTAGTTCAAGTCTGCAGGGGGGGCACAAATACCCAAACTCCTTCTAAATTGCTTTATTCCAGCTGTTGATAACCTGAAACTGCAGCTCCGAGGAGCTTCTACAGCTCATGGCTTCTCCTTGAGCCTCCCTCATTTCCAGGTCTGCGGAGCGCAGTTTGAGAGGCTCTAACTGACCTCTGCTCCTCAGGGACGATCTCCTCCGTGCCATCAAGAAGCTGAAGGTCTTGGGGAATGGCTTTGGGATTATCCCTGTCGGTGGAACCTATCTGATCCAGTCCGTGCCGGCTGAGCTGAACATGGATCACACCGTTGTCCTGCAGCTGGCAGAGGTACCGAGCCAGCTTTTAAACACACCTTGTTGCTTCCCTGGCAGAGAACTGGGATCAGACCCGTAGGCAAGACTGTCCCCACTCTGCTAAACTAAGGATTTAAGTCTTGACTCGAAGCTGATGGTGTTTTTCCTCTTTTTTTTTTCCTCCCCCAGAAAAAGGGCTTTGTGACAGTCAGTGAGATCAAGTCCAGCCTGAAGTGGGAGACGGAACGTGCAAAGCAAGTGCTGGTAGGTGGGGAGGTCTCGTGTGCCGGGGGGGCTCAGCGCCAGAGGGGCTGTTCCCGCAGCCCTGGGGCACACACGGCGCTGGGAATGCGGTACCAGGGATGCACAGGGATCCCAAGCCGCTGCAAGTCCAAAGGCAGAGCACACACCGTGTAAACGTGGATTGGGGAAAGCGCAATCCCAGAAGCCGCAGATATTCCCGTGGTTTCAGTCATTTAATAGCATGGTTTGGGTGGGAAGGGACCTTAAAGTCCATCCAGTGCCACCCCCTGCCATGGGCAGGGACACCTTCCACTAGCCCAGGGAGCTCCAGGTTCCATCCAGCCTGGCCTTGGACACTTCCAGGGATCCAGGGGCAGCCACAGCTTCTCTGGGCAACCTGTGCCAGGGCCTCCCCACCCTCAGAGAGAGGAATTTCTTCCCAGTATCCCACCTAACCCTGCCCTCTCTGAAGTCAGTTTGAATCTTGTGAGCTCATACACGCAGGAAGATGTCTGGATTATGTTTCTCCTGGTCAAGTTGAGTAAAAATTATCGTAGCCCACGTTCTACCCCCTCCCTTCCCTATAATAAATGTGGGATTGGGCTCTGTTGGGAATGGCCCCTGAGCCATTTAAGTTTCACTCACAGTTTCTGCTCTGTGTTTGTACAGGAACACTTGCTGAAGGAAGGAATGGCCTGGCTGGATGAGCAGGCACCAGAAGAACCTCAGTACTGGCTCCCTGCTCTCTTTACAGAGCTGTACTCTCAGGAAATCACTCCAGAGGAAGCCAAGGAGGCAATTCCTTGACTGCTCCCTGTTCTGTGCCTGTCTAGAATCCTCGGGAGGTTCTCTGCATATCACCTGAAACACAGGGACAGTGGACTTGAAATAAAAGTTTTGTAAAAAAGCGTCTACCTTTGAAAATTTTCTAAGGATTCGTTCCTGCTGGCTTACCTCTGGATTTGCTCCCTGGTTGGGGGGTGGAAATGCCACTTGCTACAGGAAACTAAATGTCACAGCGAGAGGAAAATTATCTGGAGTCTTAAAGGATGCAAATGGGATTCTGGCTGAAGAAGTGGGGGAGCTGTTGTGTAGCTCTCTGCTCTGTGAAGGAGTTGTTGGCTTGGTTGTTGTTCCACTAAAGGAATTACCACAGGCTCCATTCTGCCAAAACAAACTTTATTGCACAAAAAAAAAAAAAGAAAAAAAAAAAAAAGAAAAAAAAAAAGAACAGAATCTTATGTACAATAGTATATAAACAAGGTATCTTAAGAGTGACTCTTGTGCATATATTTTCAACTCAATTAGGTCTAAAAATCTGTTGCTAAAACATCTCTGCCTAGAGCAGTCATTGAGGATTGTCACTTGGAAATGGAGACATTCAGAAATGGCAGGACAGAACGTCAGAGCTAGAAAACTAATACTTCTCTTTACAGCCACATGCGAGGTGGGTGAGTAGTGTCCACAATAAGGCATTTTCTCGTTTCCTTGGATGGGTGACGGGCACACCACATGCACCACACACGGAGTTCGGAGCCAGCCCTGCCCCCGGGGAGGCGGCAGAGCCACAGCTCCACCCACGACGCTACTGAAGGGTGACAAACAACGTGACATTTTACAGTGGGACTGAGGAGGTGGTGACAGACCTCTCAGGAGACCCAAAACTCCTCCCCGTTCAGCGAGTCCGGTGTCAGCTCAGCTTCTCCCCTCCAGGGAAGATTTCGAGTCTAAATTGTGACCCAGGGGGAAAAAACGAATTTCTCCCAAGTTGTTAAACAACACCTTAATTCTGAAATGTTTCCAACCTTTCAGCCCTGCAGAGTGCAGGGTTCTGAGGGCTCTGAGAGTTGAGATAAATCACAAAGGCTGGGAATGATCCCGTGGCACGCGGGGCAATTGCCTCGCTGTGCTGGTGTTGGAAGTTCTCCCACCACCACCAGGAACCTGCAACGGGGCCAGACTTGGTGGGAAGGTGTTTAAGGAAACTGGGAGAGGGCCCAGGACAATGTGCAACTTCGTGCTTAGCTTTCTATCAAAGCTCCCATAAAAATAATTAAAAACAAAACAAAACAAAAAAAAGATCATAAGCTCTTTATCAACAAAACTCTGCTGCAATCAATCCTCCCCAGGCTCAGTTACCTGGAGAAAGTGGGTGTCTCGTCTCCACCCACTGAACATGTTGGAGGGAATGGCACAGCCAGCAGACACCTCTCCGAGAGGGTGGCCTTCGCTCACAGGAGAAACCTGCTCTTTGAGACACTCGAATACGCTCAAGTGTTCAAGTTTTCCAACACTTAGCCAAGTTTGGCAAAGGAATTTGTCCGTAACAAGGCGTCCACCTCCAAAAAACTCCAGCCAGGAGCTGCCCCTTATTCCCAGCATTTCCGTCTGATGGATCGAGGGAGCAGCAGGGAGGGAGACGGCAGGAGGAAGACGGGAGGAAAACAAAATGTGACACTGACTGGAGAGGTGGAAAGCAGAATGAAACACTTCCAGAATGCTAAATTCAAATCAACACCTTAAAAAAAAAGCTTAAAAAAAAAAAATACACAAACCAGACTTGTTTGTAAGTGCTTCCCCCCCATCTCTGACCAATGGTTTTCTCGTCCTCCCTTCCCCAAAAACGGACACACCTGCACTCCACTTACGGATCCCTGCCGCTTCCACTTTTCCATCTGCCCCTTTGCACCCGGAGTTTCAAAAGCCACCTGGGGCTTGCGTAAAGCTTTCAGAAAGGAGCCCAAACTCCACCACTGCTCTTTTATCTTTGGTCTGCCTAGAAGAAAGACATCAGGTAGCTGGGCTCCACGGAGCAGAGAGGCTCCACCTCTCCCCAGGTTTCACCTGGACGCACCCTGGGCTCATCAAAGCACAGCTCCACGGTTCAGCACGGGCCTCCCCCCAGGGGGAAGGGCTCACTGTCTAGGAACAGAAAAGCTGTCGAGGGTTTTGCAGTCTAGATCTCATTCTTTAATCAAATGGAGGGGAGAGAGAAAAAAATAAAAAAAAAAAATTAAAAAAAAAAATTAAACCTCAAACAACCAGTGTAGGTGTTTCCAAAAAAAATAAAAATAATAATAATAAAAAAAAAAATAACCTGATGCCACATGCTCCGGGCTTTCTAGCGCAGGAAGTACCTTGTACGAGTAGCCTGTCACAAGCTTGTCTAGCGTGAAGTCTCCTCAGTCAGCGTTTCCCACCAGAGCAGCGCAGGGAGGCGGGAGGAATTTCGCCCCCCCAGTTTCCCCTGCTCTGGCGGCGGTTTGGTTGTGGAGTCTGTCAGGGGCGTGCAGGGCAGAGCACGCCCGTGGCTCTACGCTTTGGAGCAGCCCTGCGTGTCTGTCTCTGTCTCGGAGGAGCTGCTCTCAGAGTCTATCTCCGGGTTCTCCTGCTGGTGTTTCTCCTGCACCTTCTGCCGGATGCCTTGCAAACGCACCAGGAGGGACTGGTAGTCAAAGTGGCCTCGTTTTTCACCAAAAGGATCCTGAAAGAAAGCCAGGGATAATTAACGCAGCCCGTTATCCCTCTGGCAAGGGATATACGAGCTGTGTAACAACGGTGCATAAACGGTCGAAGAATTCAGAATAAAATCCCATCTTAGGGCGGAGAGGCCCCTTAACTTCTCCCTGCCGTGGCAGAGCCGATGATATTTTAATATTTTAATATTTTTTTATATATGTTTTTTTAATATTTTGTTTGGGAAGCGTTACAAACCCGAGCAAAACTTCAAACCAGGTGAGCAGACACGGGTTGGATTTCGACTGCCAGCCTCAGGGAAGGAAACTGTTTGAAAGATTTGGTCCAGGGAAAACATTACAAATCAAACTCCCTAAAATCCAGAGGCCAAAGACTTCACCACACGTCAATCCAGCGCTACAAACCCAGCCCAAATGAAAAGCATCACTATTCCCACCTGAAATCAAGGCCCCAGCTGAGCTGTGGCCAAGCCAGAGGCACAAAGTCTTTGAAGGTTATTTAACATTTGTTGCTTTTATCCCCATCCCAGGTGAAAGACACGTTGCCAGGCCTAGATGAGGTGGTGGTGGGGTTTGTGCTGTCCTATCTGATGGGAATCTTTGGTACAAGCCAACGTCTGGCCCCAGAATTAACAAAACAGCACGTCTGGCAAGGACTCAACTGATACTGAGCCCGGGGTGACTTCATTTCAAATACTAATGAAAACAATGATATCATCTCTCCAGCACCTTGTTTTCAGGCTTCCTGTGCTGCTATTTACAAGTGAGCAGAAAACCAGGCATGGCACTGTCACCTCTGGGAACTGAGCACAACTCAGTGGTCCTCCCAAACCCTGGAGAGAGAGCACTGAGCTCCTCCAAGGAGAAAGGAGAGTGGCCCACACCTGACAGCCCTTCAGTGTCACCAGACTTCACCACACCTTCAGTTCACTAATCCCTGCAGCTCTTAAGTCAAGCACAGGCACTCCTCACGGGAATTTCTCGCTCCAAACATAACTCTCCTGCTTCGGGAGCACTTTCAGTTTATGAATTACACAGCACTGAGAGCGGAAAAAAAAAGGGCTCAGAGACACAAGATCATTAAATCAACCACCTCCATCTTTTCTTAGCAGTGGGATTTCTCAATGAGTCAGAGGAGAGGTGGTGGATGAGGGAGGAAGACACATCTGTTCATATGCAAACAGCTTGGCAATCTGGTCTGTGAAGTCTCCTTCCCTGCAGAAAGGAGCTCCTGGATTCCACCTGTCTGGATGTGTCCGTTGTGTCATCCCTGCTCCTCCCTCAGCCACTCTCCACCTCCTCTGACAGAACAAGGAGTGGCAGAGAGAAGTTCTCATCTGCTGTCTGAGCCAAGGAGCCTCAGAAAAAGAGAAACTCTACCAGTGACCCAGCAGGAAAATGCTGCAATGGAGTTCAGCTGCCACCGGCACTGGTCAAAGCATTCAGGGTAACATGAATGTGAAAGCAAACTGTACCACTTCCAGGGCTGAAAGAAGCACCTGCCTGCCTGGAGAGTGTCTCAGGCCCAGCCTTCAGAGATCTGACAGCCTGGAAGATACTTTGTGTGTGCTCTCTGAATTTGGGGATGGCAGTGTTGTATCCACAGGAACCCCTCGGGCCTCAGTTTCGTGGCTGATTCAAGGTTGGGAGTACAGGTTCCCTGGATCCTGTTGTACCTTTGGTGCTGCACATTGTGGTCCTGTCACCAATCACAGACCCTTATCACCAAGAGAACTCTCTGTCACTCACCTGCATCGTTTGTCCTTGGAGATACAGCCTCTCTTTACACACCCCTTCATAGAAGTCGTAGTATTCCATGAAGGACTTCTCCATGACACCCCTGAGCGCAAGGAGAGGGCAAACAATCAACACAACAGCAGTCACATCGCCCAGGGTCACCCCATCCCACTAAGCCCAGTTCATGGAGCTGTCTGGGACACCCTGTGTGTGTGTGTCCCTAAGAGGGGTACAGAGAGGCAGGACAGGGCCAAAGAACCGCAGATCGCTGCAGCTGAGGGGATGCTGCACGTGTTTCCACAACAGCTGTGCCCTCCTCCCTCCAGGATTTTTTTTTTTCCCCCAGAAGACAAGGCCCATTTATTCCCAAACACAAGCCAGAGGACGCAGCCGTCGTGCTCATTAACACGGCCTTTGTCCAGGGCACAGCTCCTGGGCACCACACGGGCCAGCCACCCGCTGCAGGGGGGCAAAAACGACTCCTGGCTGGGCCAGGCAGAGCAACTCTCAGGAGGATCTCAGGAATGGTTTACCCTGCTTCCCCCCCACATCCCTCTTTTCCATACCTTAGTGGCTCAGGACAGGGACACTTCCCCTCCAGCATGTCACACACTGCCACCCGGATGGTCTCGTGCCGAATGCACTCGTTGTAGTTCTTGCTGTCCCCGGGGTGCCTCTCCTGCCAACACAATTGGGGCCAGTGAGTCCAAACCTCTGCAGTGGCTCTTCATCTCTCCCTCCTGGGCCTGACAAGCTGCACTGGTGCATGAAGCCACGGCAGCTCTGTCTGCTGGGCGCGTGCTGAGCTGATTTACGCAGCAAAGGAAGAGCTGGCAGGGCTTGATGGGTCTCCAGAGCCCTGGGCTCGCACGGTGTGGAGACAAGTCAAGTGAAAAAGTTGGCACAGAAAGCTGCCTCCCTCCAGGAGACGACGAAAACCTGAGCAGTTTGGTTCCTGCAGGACAATACGTCCCAAGGAAGCCATTCCAGGAGTGGTGTAGCAGGGAAAGGAAGAGCCACCCCATTTCCCCAGCAGCTCCTCGAGTGCCTCGTGTTCTTCCCTTCCCTCACACTTAGGTGAGCTCAGCAGCCTCTGGTTCACAGCTGGCTTGTAACTCCCCCTCCAGCTCGAGCTGGGAAAGAGCCAAGCCCACATCACCTACTTCTCATCCCAATTCCAGCACAGGATTTGCCACCAGGAGCGAGGTGTGGAGGGAAGCTCCAGCTCAAAGTCTCACCTGCTCAAAGCCGGGCTCGTTGTGGTAAGGGTTCTCAGTCATCAGGGACTGGATGGAGATGAGGACTGAGGAGATACTCTGAGCTGGGCTCCAGGCAGGCCCGGTCCAGGTGCTGGGGCAGCAAAACAGAAAAGCAGCCATTAATTTAAGCAGGCAGGACTGGCTCAGGGAGCACCATCCCTCCACCAGCAAAGCTCAGAAACCACACCTGGACCTGACGGAAAGGCACGGGAAAAGAAAGAGCTGCCACAGGTAGAACAGCACTGGACACTGAGAAAGTTTTCAGGGTCAAAGTGGCTTATTGTCTCAGCTAAATGAGTCTTTTAGCTTGATTAACCTCACTCCACTAACAGACACGGGAATCACAGGGAAGTAACAGGGAATTCTGAAGCTATGGCTGTCACCCCGCTCCGCAGCCTGGAGCAACGCAAGCTACCAGCTCTGCCCGAGGTCAGAAATAACAGCTCCTAAGAACTGAAATCTGATTTTCCGGACCCAAAGCTGATTTTCCATCACTCCCGCAGCACTGCGGACCCTCAGCACAAGCACTGCCCCAAAAGCACGAGCTCACAGGAACAAGGGGCATGTTTCACACGCAGGGCAGCAAAACCCCTTTGCACTGAACAGCATTAGCAGAAAAAGCTGTTCTGCTGCTTGCCCTTAATATCCCAGCTCCAGCTCCAGACCTGCCTCCCTGTGAGCTCATCAAGGATGTGCTGACCCACATATCCTCCTCCTAAATCCTTTTATTCGCAGCTCCCTCCGCGCTTCCCATCCCTGCCCAGGCCAAGGCTCTTTGTTCGCTCTTCAATAATTTACCTTCCCTGCTGCAGCTCCGATTGCAGGAGCAACAGGGCAGCCGGTGTGGGAGCTGCTGGGCATCCAGGCCCCTCAAACACTTGCATATCCTGGCAACTGGCAGCTGCTGGCACCCAGCTGATGGCTCAGGAAGGCTCCTACACTGAGGGAGGTGTTTCCCAGCAGGATACACCTCGCTCCCAGTATCTATCAGCCCCGTGGCACGTCCACAGCACCGCTGAAGCCATCCCAGGAAAGGCAGTCGTACAACCACACCAGGGCTCGGATTCCTGGGGGTTGATCAGATCCCTACGGCAATTCCAGCTGCTGCTGCCCCTTTCTCGTGGAATGGGTTGGGTGGGAAGAGACCTTTAAAGCTCCATCTCATCCCACCCCCTGCCGTGGGCAGGGACATCCTCCACTAGCCCAGGCTGCTCCAAGTTCCACCCAACCTGGCCTTGGACACTTCCAGGGATGGGGCAGCCACAGTTTCTCTGGGAAACTCTTCATTCAGCCCGGACTTTGCCGTGTTTAAAACTCCAGCAGGTGAGGAGCAAGGATTTGCAGCAGTGGAGCTTAGTTTTTTGTGGTTTTTTTTTTAAAAGTTGATTTATTTATTTATTTTTAAGCCCATGTGGAGGGAGGAAATTAAAACCACCAAAACCTAAATTTAAACAACACCAAGGACCAGGCTGGAAAGTGCAAAAGCAGAGGAAGGGCAGTGCTTGGTCTGAGGGTTTGCGAGGGGAAGCAGGAGAAAAAGCAGCAAAATCCACTGAATTTTGTGCTTCACTCTCTCCGTTCTCAGGTGCTTTCAAAGGCAAGTTAAACCCTTATTTCAGGAGAGGAATTTGTGCTGCTTTATGACTCTGATTCTGCACATGACTTCACAGAAGCATAAAGATGCATCCAAGCACAAGCCTGGGGGCAAGACCAGGGCACAACGGGCAGAGAGGGATGCACGAGGCAGAACAGAGCCCGCAGCCACCTCCTGATTTCCCAGGAAAACAGCCAAAGTCTCCTCTTACCCCAGAATACTCAGGCAGACTTTCCCATTGCGGTAGAAGTTGGGGTTAAACCTCACTGTGTTATTTCCCGTTGTCATCAGTTTGACCCGGGGTGGGTGGATGGGATAATCTGGAGGACAGCGAAACAGGAACAAGAAGAAACCCCCTTCATAAGGCGTGTCAAATGGGCCTGTGATCAATGCATGAATCTGCAAAACAAAAGCCCGTCTTGCGCTCCACTTCCGCTGCCACGGCGTCCCAACCGCTTCCACACTGTCCCAACCGCTTCCACGGTGTCCCAACCGCTTCCACACTGTCCCAACCGCTTCCACACTGTCCCAACCGCTTCCACACTGTCCCAACCGCTTCCACACTGTCCCAACCGCTTCCACACTGTCCCAACCGCTTCCACACTGTCCCAACCGCTTCCACACTGTCCCAACCGCTTCCACACTGTCCCAACCGCTTCCACACTGTCCCAACCGCTTCCACACTGTCCCAACCGCTTCCACACTGTCCCAACCGCTTCCACACTGTCCCAACCGCTTCCACACTGTCCCAACCGCTTCCACACTGTCCCAACCGCTTCCACACTGTCCCAACCGCTTCCACACTGTCCCAACCGCTTCCACACTGTCCCAACCGCTTCCACGGTGTCCCAACCGCTTCCACGGTGTCCCAACCGCTTCCACGGTGTCCCAACCACTGCCACGGCATCCCAACCACTGCCATGGCATCCCAACCACTGCCACGGCATCCCAACCACTGCCACATTGTCCCAACTGTTGCCATGGCATCCCAACCACTTCCACATTGTCCCGCACCACGTCCACTTCCACAATGTCCCAGCCACTTCCACACTGTCCCGCTCCAGTGTCCCAACCACTTCCACAGTGTGCCACTCCACTGTCCACATTGCCCCACACCACACTGTCCCAATCACTTTCCAGTGTCCTGCACCACTGTCCACATTGTTCCAACCACTTCCACAGTGACCCGCTCCACATTGTCCCACTGTCCACGTTGTCCCAACCACCTTCCAGTGTCCTGCACCACTTCCACACTGTGCCATACCACATTGTCCCAACCACTTCCACATCATCCCAACCACTTCCACATCGTCCCCACACTGCTGAGTCCTCCGCAGAGCCACAGGCAAGCCACCTCCCCCCGGGCAGCTCTTCCCAGGCCCACGTGCAGCCCGTGCCATGCCCCACCTTCCTCCTTCCCTCCTGCACGCTCCTGTGCCCTCTGCCAGCGCAGGCTTTGGCCACAGTCCACAAGAGCCGCCTCCCAAACGTGGGATCATGGAATGGTTTGGGTTGGAAGGGATCCTAAAGCTCGTCTCGTTCCACACCCCCGCTTCCATTAGACCCATCCACACCTTCCACTAGCCCAGGTTGCTCCAAGCCCTGTCCAGCCTGGCCTTGGGCACTTCCAGGGATGGGGCAGCCACAGCTCCTCTGGGAGATCCATTCCAGCCCCTCCCCACCCTCACAGGGAAGAATTCCTTCCCAATATCCCATCTAAACCAATTCTCTTTCAGATTAAACCCATTCCCTGTGTCCTGTCCCTCCATCCCTTGTCCCCAGTCCCTCTCCAGCTCTCCTGGAGCCCCTTTAGGACCTGGAAGGGGCTCTCAGGTCTCCCCAGAGCCTTCTCTTCTCCAGGTGAACCCCCCCAGCTCTCCCAGCCCGGCTCCAGGGCAGAGGGGATCCAATCCTGGGATCCTCGGGACTTGCTCCAACAGGTCCAAGTCTTTCTTGTGCTGGGGATCCCAAGAGCTGGATGCAGAACTCCAGGTGGGGCCCCACCAGAGCAGAGTAGAAAGGTGGAATTCCTCCCTCTCCCCCTGCTGCCCACACGGTGAGGATAAGCCCAGGTCTCTCCATCTCAAACCAGACAGTTCAGGTGGTAAGCTGGGCTTCAAAAAAACCCCACCAGAAATATTTCAAATACGAAAAAAAAAAATCTAATTTTAGAAAGGAAAAAAAAAAAAAAGAAATCAGAATTTCTGCCAAAACTAGAGCATTCCTCGGTTTTCTGTTCTCCTGCTGATTTGGTCTTGTTAAAACCAATCACTCGACTTCCTCTGCCAGGATCTGAAATTAAGACCCTATTCTCCCCGTGCTAATTACCCTCCAAGATCCCAGATTGTATACCAGGAAATCTACTCCCTTTGGGCTATTAAAGGAAGCTTTACTCCCCCAGTGATCCAAGTTAATGATCCTCTTCCCTCCCCGGGATTCCAGTTAAAAGCCCCAAGGCTGGAGTTCTACAAATCCACCTTTCTTGTCCCAGGGCATTTTGGCACTCCCTGCAGGGACGTGCCCCAGGTGGGAGCTGTGTGTGCCCAGACACTCCCTTTGTGCTCCCTCCAAAATCCCAGGGGCTCTAATTCTCCCATGGGTGGTGGTGGGGGGGGGAATTTGGGGATGCCACGTTTGCCAGGGTGGGTGGGAGAAGCGCGGGACAGGACAAACCAAAGCAGCCTCTCAGCGCCCTCAGAGCCCAGCCCAGGGAACACTGGCTGGAGAAAGGGCAGCACCAGCCAAAACCACACTGGATCGAGAGGTTTGAGGAACTTCTGCCTCCCAGCTCGCTGGCATAACCAGGAATTCCCAGTTCTGGAAAACCCTGAGGGACTGGAGGGGAAGAATCAGGGCGGGAGAGGGAGGCTGTGGCCGTGCCTGTCCCCAGAGGAGCCTGGTACCTGTGGGACCCTGGCAGGCAGCTCCAGAGCCTATCCAGCAACTCACATTTCCCTGCCAGCTCCCAGCAACTCACATTTCCAGGCTCCAGAGGCGGATTACAGACACTCCAGCCCTCTCTACCCCTAATGGACACTCCGATTTCCAGCTTCTCTGAGAAGCCCCCGCTCCACAGCCACTGGTTTTCCACGGAGCCCTCCCTTCTTTGAGCTGTTCCACTAATGGTTTTCAAGCATCAGTGGGATGAAACAAGCTGGATCAGCACCCCCAGTGTCCACCAAAACAGAGCTGGATTATCCATGGAATCTCCTCAGCCCACTGCGGTGGTACCTCTGCACAGAGCCAGTCTCTTGGGAGCCTCCTCCTCCCATTTTGATGCATCCCACCCCAATGCCAGCAGGAAAACTGGAGCCCTGTGCTCTTGCAAGGCTCACCCTGACTCCTGTCAGAACCTCGAGGGAATATTCCACTCGGGAAACCCTCCCAGAGGCCACGGACGGCAACACACAGAGAAGCAGGGGGTTAAACCAGCCCCAAACCTCTCACCTTGGTCATGTCGTGGGGATCAGGCACAACAAACATCCCTGGGGGCGGCTCCTTGTAAATGGACATGATATCCCTGAAGAAAGGAAACAGGAATTAAGTCAAGATGTCCCTTGGTGTTCACCTCGGTGACAAACCCCTCCCAGCGCAGATGCAAAGGGACAGATTTTTAAGGTGGAAACCTGTAATTTGTAAGGAGACAGACAGTTTTCTGGACGAGTTCCTTCAACTCATCCCCAAAAATCGTTGAGGCCTTTCAGGAGCAGCATTCAGCGAACCAGCACACGAGGCACCACGCCAGGCACACCTTGATGAACTCACACCTCGTGTTTTACCACAGATCACCTCCAGCACGTAAAAACTCCAGCCAGAAATCCACCCCCCCCAGGGAGATGTTTTCAAGTCCTGTGAGGTGAGGTTTGTTGTTTAAGGGATAACCTCTCCCTCCTGAGGTTTTCCCTCTTCACACCCAGACTATTTACAGGATCCCTTTCTGTGCTCAGTCACTTGTTTTCCCGAGCCATGACTCGACCACTTCTGGGAATGTTTTGCTCTGATCAGTTTAGGGTTAACGGATCAGGCAGCAGGTTCCAGAGCAGCCAGGGTGTGACACACCCCTCAGTCTGATCCCAATAGCCCCCTTTCTCCAAGAACTCGGCCCAAAATGAGCCAAAACACAACAAATCACCTGCAACTCCGCGCAGCTGAGAGACAAACTGCTAAATTCCATCACCCAAAAACCTCTCTCCTGTAATCAGAGCTGTGCTGAGCTTCAGGACAAGCTCCCACTCGACATTTCCTTCCCACCTGGGAAGCGACCAGAGCTCGGGGAGGTTTCAAGGTGAGGAGGGTGAGAGCAGCAGGAGAAGCCTCTCCCCCCTCCCTGCCTGCTTTGGGTTGGAAACTGCCCAAAAATCTGGAGCCATCTTCGGGAGACATCATCCAAGCTCCAGAACAAGGGATGAGCAAGAGCCTGGCAGGCAGCAATCCCTGCTCTGAGGGAAGGGGAAGGACTTGTTGAATCAGCGCCAGCCCTTCCAACAACACCCAGACCTTCCCGCTCCTTCTGGCAAAGGGCATCCACAGGTTGATCCAGGGGATCCCTGGAAGGGTCAGGGCAGCCCCACGGGTGGGCACTGGCAGGAAGGAGGAGGGCGAAGGGCAGGTTTGGTGTGAACACCTTAACTTGGTCACCAGGGAAGCAAAAAAATCTGCTCCCTTCCCAAATTTAACGCACCTCCCAGGAGCTGCCAGGGATCCCGAGGGCAGGATTAGGAGCTCTGCTGCCAAACCCTCCCAGGGCAGCCGACAGAGACCCCAAGGGGTGGCAACAGAGGGACCCTCGGGCTGGCAGGGGTGAGACCCACCCTCGCCCAAACACCTGGGAGAGAAGATTCCAGGCCAGGAGTTCCAAGGCCAGGTTGGACAGGGCTGGGAGCAACCTGAGGGAGTGGAAGGTGTCCCTGCCCATGGCAGGGATGGGACTGGATGGGCTTTGAGGTCCCTTCCGACCCAAACCATCCTGGCATTCTGTGACTCCGGGGGACTGGAGTGCGTGCCCGGGAGAGCCCCGGGGCACGGGGAGGGAGCGGGACCTGTTCCTAGGGTAACCCTGGGACACAGCGAGGCACGGGGCTCGTTCCCAGGGAAGTCCCGGGGCACGGGGAGGGAGCGGGACCTGTTCCTAGGGTAACCCTGGGACACAGCGAGGCACGGGGCTCGTTCCCAGGGAAGTCCCGGGGCACGGGGAGGGAGCGGGACCTGTTCCTAGGGTAACCCTGGGACACAGCGAGGCACGGGGCTCGTTCCCAGGGAAGTCCCGGGGCACGGGGAGGGAGCGGGACCTGTTCCTAGGGTAACCCTGGGACACAGCGAGGCACGGGGCTCGTTCCCAGGGAAGTCCCGGGGCACGGGGAGGGAGCGGGACCTGTTCCTAGGGTAACCCTGGGACACAGCGAGGCACGGGGCTCGTTCCCAGGGAAGTCCCGGGGCACGGGGAGGGAGCGGGACCTGTTCCTAGGGTAACCCTGGGACACAGCGAGGCACGGGGCTCGTTCCCAGGGAAGTCCCGGGGCACGGGGAGGGAGCGGGACCTGTTCCTAGGGTAACCCTGGGACACAGCGAGGCACGGGGCTCGTTCCCAGGGAAGTCCCGGGGCACGGGGAGGGAGCGGGACCTGTTCCTAGGGTAACCCTGGGACACAGCGAGGCACGGGGCTCGTTCCCAGGGAAGCCCCGGGACACGGGGAGGGAGCGGGATCTGATCCTAGGGTAACCCTGGGACATAACGAGGCAGGGGGCTCGTTCCCAGGGAAGCCCCGGGACACGGGGAGGGAGCGGGATCTGTTCCTAGGGTAACCCTGGGACACAGCGAGGCACGGGGCTCGTTCCCAGGGAAG
>VZRE01014270.1:0-20513 GCA_013396775.1 Cephalopterus ornatus | reverse complement strand
CCCCGGTTCGCTCCCCCCCGCTACATCCACCGGGACCCCCACCCCCGGGATGTCACCGGGGACCGGAGCCGCTGTCCTGGCGCCCAACCGCGGCTGGAAGTTGGTGCCGCTGAGAAGGGGAAATCCCCTGGGTTTCCACGTCCTGGGGACGCTGCAGGATGATGAAACCGGCGAAAAGGAAGGGAAAAACCCCAGGGAAGCCCCCGGGGAGAGGCTGGACCGGGGGAACACGGGGTTATTCCTCTGCGGTGAGATGTGACGGTGCCTCGTCACCGCGGCGGGACCGGCGCTGCCCCCGAGGTGTGTCCCGGTCCCTCGGGGCGTCTCCTGCCTCCTGCCACCACCGAGAACTCCCGAGCTGGTCCGCAGCAACAACAATCGGAACCATCATTAAAAGCCCTTCCCTGCTCCGTTTCCTGCCGGCTTTTCCTGGGAATGAACCGCACGCCCTGCCAGCAGCGCGTTTTCCGCGCGGCCTCTGCCTTTGTTTCCCTCAGGATCACAAGTATTTTCACCAAAATCAACTTTTTTTTTCTTTTTTTTTTTGGCGTTAGAATCTTTTTGCTGCATCCAGACAGCGACTCTTCGTTCTCTCTGCGAGCTGCTTTTGGCACCCGGGGGCTCCCGTGCCGTCCCAGAGCGACGCAGTAACGCGGTTAAGGTGCCTGCTCTGAAATTTATTTTCAGTTTTGTTTTCCCTTTTTCTCTCTGGCGGCTCTCGGGAAGTTCCAGGTGTTGGGGAACTGCAGATCACAAGGCACAGCAGGGCAGGGAAGGTTGACATCAGCCGGATGAGGCTGAGGCGTGGCTGAATCACAAGCCCTGTCCTACCCTTTCCTGAGGTAACTCAAAGTGGAACTGCAGCCCTACATGTCCCAGGGGTTTCCAGGATCTGCCCTGCCTTCTGCTCCCGGCAGGAGGAATTCCCTGTCCTTAAGACAGTGCAGTGGTTGCTGCTCTTTCCAGCTGTGGATACATTCTCTTTTCCGAGCACATCCCTGCAATCCCACTCTAAACTTCTGCCTGGTTTTCAGGGCATTTGGCACAGAATACAGACAATCTCCTGGGGTGATGCCATAAAAAAAAACAGCAGGGTCCCAGGGAATTCATTTCCATGGGAAACTTCTGGATTGGAAGTGACCTGAAACCCAGCTGGAGCTGTGCCAGGGGAAGGTTAGGCCGGATTTTGGGAAAGGTTCTTCCCCCAGAGGGTGGTTGGGCACTGACCAGGCTCCCTAGGGCAGTGGGCACTGCCCCAAGGCTGCCAGAGCTCCAGGAGGGTTTGGACAACGCTCTGAGGGACAGGGTGGGATTGTTGGGGTGTCCTGTGCAGGGCCAGGAGCTGCACTGGCTGATCCTGGTGTGTCCCTCCCAACTCAGGACATTCCGTGTTTCTGTGAAACGCCGCAGTGGGATGACTGCCCCTGGTCGGCGGGATGGCTGTTCACAGTGAACTTTCCCTCTGTTCTGAGGTTGTTCCTTATCCCTGAGATCAGCTGAGGAGGTCCTGCTTTGGATTCCTGGGATGGCATTTTCCGGGATTGGCAGCAGGGTTTTCCCAGCCCCTTGTCAGGACACAGCAGCGAGGAGGGTGATTTAGTGCCTGTTCCCAGCCCTGGCAGTTCAGATACCCCTTGGATTGATGCCCCCACTTCACATTCACGTGGGGCGGTTCGTCGGGTCACGACGGGCCGGGAGATTTTCCGTGTGGAGAACTCCAGGAGCTCTTCCTGCTATTTGTTGACCCTGCTGTCATGCAGCGGGTTGCTTTCGGCGCTGGGAGTCGTCTTGCAGCTCCAGCTCGGCTGTCACGTGCAGCGAGGCTTTAACAGCCCTGTGACACGGGCTGGGGACACCCAGCCCCCGGGGCCTGCCCAGCCGGCATCTCCTCCGTGGGTGCTCTCCCATGGGAGCAGAGCTCAGCCAGGTACCTCTTTTCCCTCGGAGCCAGGACGCTGAAGGTGAAAGGTGGCGTGTTTGGAGGTCGAGTCGTTGCGCTGGAGAGCATCCGAAGGCTGGGGAAGGGTCTGGAGGGGAAGCTGAGGCTGAGGGCACTTGGTTTGTGCAGCTGGAGAAGAGACTGAAGGGAGACTCGTCGGGGTCTGCAGCTTCCTCCTGAGGGGCAGCTCCTATCTCTGCTCTGTGTTACCAGTGACAGGACCCAGGGAACGGCTGAAGCTGTGCCAGGGCAGATTTAGGCTGGATTTTGGGAAAGGTTCGTCCCCCAGAGGGTGGTTGGCACTGACCAGGCTCCCCAGGGCAGTGGGCACGGCCCCAAGGCCGCCAGAGCTCCAGGAGGGTTTGGACAACGCTCTGAGGGACAGGGTGAGATTGTTGGGGGAGTCCTGTGCAGAACCAGGAGTTGGACTGGATGATTCTGGCAGGTCCCTTCCCACTCAGGTTGTTTTATTCTATGATTCTATAGATTTGAGTGCAGAAGATGAGGAGGCTGTTGAGTGGAGGTGAAGGTGGAGTGTGGTAGGGCTGGGACTGCGTGAGTCTTGGAGGATGAAATATTGTAATCTGTAGGATGCTCAGGGGGTCTGTGGCACACTCAGGGGTTCTGTAGGACACTTGGGGGTTCTGTAGGATGGTCAGAGGTCTGTAGGACACTCATTGAGTCTGTAGAACACTCAGTGGTTCTTTAGGATGTTAGGGAGGTCTGTAGGACACTCAGTGGGTCTGTAGGACGGTCAGGGGGTCTGTAGGACACTTCCTGGGCTCTGATCCGTTGGCTCCCACGCAGGAGAGAGGCTGCTGTGCCACTCTGGCAGCCTGGGAGCAGAGATCAGGAGAAAGAACCTTCCACATGTCTGCTGAAGGACCTGCAAGGTGCCCTGGGTGTCCCCAGGGTGGCAGGGACACCACTGAGCTCGTGTGCCTTGCTGAGAAACCCCGGTGTGTGCTGAGGGGGTTTTGGACCTCAGCTGGGCCATTCCCATTCCCCACCTCTTCACACCCTTCCTGGGCACAGCCAGAGGGGCGAAATAACCCCCTTGCTCTTCCCTCTTGCAGACTTCCACGATGGACGATCCCTCCGATGATCCTCCCACCTCTGCCGTGCTCCTGGACAGCTGCCACTTCTCCCAGGTGGTCTTCAACAACGTGGAGAAGTTTTATGTTCCCGGAGGAGACGTGACCTGTTACTACACCCTCACACAGAACATCACGGCCCGTGGGAAGGACTGGGTGGGCATCTTCAGGGTGAGTGGGTGCCGGGAAAAGAGGCGTGGTGAGTACGAGGAAGGAGCAAAGAGGCAAGGAACAAAGAGCTTGGACTTTGCTCCAACCAAGGGTGGGGAATTTTTTTCGCTAGTAACTTCGTGTGTGATGGAATATCTCTGTTGTGCCAAGGGTCAAAGTGTGGCCTGAACGGGTTCAGGGCTAATCAACCGCTCAGATTAAGCGTCCAAGGGTAGGTTGGAGGGGGCTTGGGGCCACCTGCTCTAGTGGAAGATGTGCCTGGAATGAGATGATCTTTAAGGTCCTTCCAACCCAAACCATTCTGTGATTCCATGATTATCCTTTCATGCACAGACCACAACCCTTAGTAATCAGGATATCGGTGCCAAAATTCTCCCAGTAACTGATCCATGTGGAAATAAAGCCCCGTTTCCGTGGGATAAACCCGAGTGATGCCACGTAAAAATTTTCCTGTTGCAGGTGGGGTGGAAAACAACCCGGGAATATTACACATTCATGTGGGCTCCTCTGCCTGCTGCTGGCCACGGTGACACTGCTGTGCAGCAGAAGATCCAGTTCAAAGGTGAGTCGGGAGCTTGGATCCCACTGGGAGCATGTGTGCACCAATAAACACAACATTTGGAATTACAAGGATAGCTGTAGGACCATGCTTTGGGAGCCTTCTCTCAAATCCCATCAGAAATCACAAGAACTTGGATCTGCTAAATTCCACCGTCCTGACTGAGTGATGTTTGTGTCGTTACCCCTGACACAAGGAATTGCTAACGCTGCAGGAGTGACTGAGCTGGGATGTGGGAGTTTTCCCGAGCTTCTCGCTTTCTGTGCCGTAACTAAGAGGCTTGAACAATTAAAAGCTGCTTGTGACGAGGTTGTTGTGTTTGCCTGAAGCTTATTACCTGCCCAAAGATGATGAGTACTACCAGTTCTGCTACGTGGACCAGGATGGGATGGTCAGGGGGGCCAGTGTCCCTTTCCAGTTCCGAGCAGAGACCGAGGATGATATCCTGGTGGTCACCACACAGGTATGTGTCCTCTCTTCCCCTGTTTTTCGCTGCCTCAGCTTTTATTGACATGTGCTTAACGCTGGGTGACCCCATAACCCCCGTGCCAAGCTGGAGCTCGGCAGACTTGGGTTCTATTCTTGGCCTTGCTAGTCATCAGCCACGCAAATTTGAGCCTTTGTTTCTCCTCCTGCCGTTTGCCGCTTCAGTTGTGAGCTCCAGCGACTTGGGACTTCAGTGTTTCGGGGCGTTTTGGGCGTTTTGAAATGAAAATGTCATTTGCAGGGGAGCAGCCTGCCGTTAGAGGGGAGTAAAGGGCAAGCACATGGGCAAGAGTGGGACATGGACAAGCAGGAATGGCTTCGAACTGGCAGAGAGGAGGGTTAGATGAGCTGGTAGGGAGAAATTCTTTGCTCTGTGTGGGGCACTGGCACAGGTTGCCCAGAGAAGCTGTGACTGCCCCTGGATCCCTGGAAGTGCCCAAGGCCAGGTTGGACAGGGCTGGGAGCAACCTGGGCTAGTGGAAGGTGTCCCTGCCCATGGCAGGGGGTGGGAATGGATGGGCTTTAAGGTCCTTCCAACCTAAATCCTCCGGTGATTCCATGGTTGTAATAACTGAGGTGCTGTGAAGCCAATCACTCTTGTTTTTTAGTGCCTTGTGTGCAGCCCTTTGGTGCATGGCTCCACTGCACACACGCACACAGAGCCCCAGTCCAACCAAAAAAGCCCCAAAGCTCTGCCTTCTGCAGGCACAGAAGGGCTTTGAGCATCTCCAGAGCTCAGGATGTGCTCAGTATTCAGGAATTGGGTTGACGGTCAGCTTTGGGCACGGCGTGGGGAGCGAGGAGCGCTCGGGTCACGGCAGTACACGGTGTTCCCCTTGCCCAGCTCATCTTTCCCGGCTCTCCACGCTGTGCCTCTCTGGAACGTGGCTTTTTGGGGCTTCTGTCGTGACTGAACAGCTTTGTCTCCTGCCCTGCAGGGAGAGGTGGAAGAGATCGAACTGCAGAACAAAAATTTGCACAGAGAAAACGAGGAGCTGAAGGCAAGTTGTGCGAGTCTCCAGAAGCAAAACGTGGAACTGCAGGAAGAGCTCAAGAAGACACAGGTGAACCAAAAAGTTATTACGTTAAGGCAAGGGCTTTAAGGCTGAAAGATGAAGAGGAGCTGAGTCAAGTCTTGTTCCAGGCTTCCAGGAGAAAATTGAAAGGGTTTTCTCGCCATGTAATCTGTTTAGTCCTTTGCCAAGTCACGCAAGTGTGATAAAAACAATAATGGTGAAAAGAGACACATCTGCACACCCAGGAGCTGGGAACATATGGGAAGGGGGGGTGTTTAAAAATGCTTTGTAGGCTGAAAAATCACGTGGTAATTATCTTTTCCTCCTTCGGTTTTGCTCAGGGCTTAATACAAAATGAAAAGGGTCTGAAAGAGGAGGCGAAGGAGGGATTTTCCTCCTTAGATGGGCTGCCTGGAGCTGCTGCATTCGAGG
Source organism: Cephalopterus ornatus (assembly GCA_013396775.1). Classification (NCBI taxonomy): domain Eukaryota; kingdom Metazoa; phylum Chordata; class Aves; order Passeriformes; family Cotingidae; genus Cephalopterus; species Cephalopterus ornatus. Next base: position 14,816 of record VZRE01014270.1, on the reverse strand, counting down.
GGCTTTGCAGGCCCAGCGCAGAGCAAGATTGTTGCTTGGGCCCCCCCTTTACCTCCTGTCAACCTCCCTGTGATTTTCAGGAGCTGCAGGGAAGTTTGGAGTCTTTAAGGAGCAGCACAGAGAAACTGGAGCTGGAGCTGAACTCCCTGAAAATGGAGAACAAAGACCTGAAGGAGCGGGGTGACTGCAGGGAGGCAGAACTGCAGCAGTAAGTGCCTTTACAGCTTATTCCCGAGCCGGGCTTCCCACCTGAATTCCCGCCTGTGAAGGCCTGTGGTGTGTTTTGATCTGTTCTGGGTAGGCTCAAAGAGCAGATTCGGAGTGTGACCTCCGAGAAGGAGCGCCTGGAAAACCGACTGAAAATAGCCCTGGATCACATGGACCAGCTGCAGGTACAAACCCCTCCTGTGCTCCCCTGAGCTGTCCCTGCTGGAATCCCTTTCCTTCTGGCACGACTGAGGAGTCCTGAGCAAGTGTAGGAGTTTCATTTTTGCTTACGTGAGTTCCCTTGGGAAAACGTCAACCCTCGGTATGGTTGAACCTCCAGAAATCTGTTTTCTGAAGGGAGGGTAGAGAGAGATGTGCTGAGGATTCTATTGCGTAAGGATTTTATTCCCTAAAAACATCCCCTTTGCGTGTTCGTTAAGTGACCAAACCCAGACTGTTGTTTCCCTCCTGCCAGCCAAGGATCCAGGCGAGAAAACACTTCTGTTTTGAAAAACATCCTGAAATTATGTTGAGTTCTTGGGTGAAAACCAGGCCAGGAGAACGTATTCTAAAAATAGTTTGGACTGGGACATGGGAGACCCTGAACAATGGGATAAACCCTCTGGCTGTAGAGGCTCTGTTTTGAATTCGTTCTCTGACTTCCCGAACTGAAAAACGTCACGTTGAAACTTAGGGAGCTCCTCAGAGATCGGATGAGTGAGCAGTCTTCTTTTTCCTTAGTCCCAAGTGCTGAATTACGAGAAGGAAGTGGAAAACTTGTCTCACGTGGGCCAGGACAAGACAGAGCAGCTGGAAACTTTAAAGGAAGAGAATCACCAGTTGCGCTTGAGCACGGCCCAACAGGTAAAGCCCAGCTCAGCAGGTAAAGCCCAGCTCAGCAGGTAAAGCCCAGCTCAGCAGGTAAAGCCTTTCCTGACCGTCTCAGTGCTTCAGGGAGCACAGGTGGAGAGGCTGTGGCAGGGAGCAGGTATAAATATGGCTCGATCTCAGGAGAATCTAAGGAATTCCAGGGTTAAAAATGTCCATGGAATGTGTGGTCTGTGCACACACAATCCTTCAGATCCTTACAGCCCATAGGTGCTTTGATAATATATAACAATAACCCCCTTCCCCTCCCCTTTTTGTCTCTTTCTCATCTTTAATATCCTGGAATATGCTTTTAGTAATCAGCAAAACAGATGCCACGTGCTCGGAGTGCCCCAAAATAAACTGTAAACAGCACAGAGTTCCCGTTCTGCAGTTTGAGGCACTGCCCCTCAGCCTTTCCTAACGCTCCTGGAAGGAATGGGAAGGATCTCAAGGCAAAGGGCAGCGTCCCGTGGCATTTCTTTCTCCCAAAAAAACCCACCTTTGCAAAATGCCTGAGGCCATCACATCACCTTCAGCCTGGTGTCCTGAGTGACCTTCTCAAGGTGCTTCTCTCTCTCTCTCTCTCTCTCTCTCCCTGTGCTCCTCAGGAAGTTTTTGGAGGCTCCCCTCTTAATTTTGGCACTGAAAGCCAGATGCCTAAAATAGATGGTGTGATTACCTTTGCTGTGATGCCAAATGTCTGGGATTCTCAGGGGGATACTTTGGGAATGACTGCAGAATCCCTAAATACTCTGGCTCGTCTCGTTTACTGGTTTAATCCAAGCGTCAGCTAGAAGATAATTCCGAAGGATGTCCTGGCTGTCCGTGGAGGTCTCACAGCTCCAGGAAGCCTGCAGACTGGGATAGCTCCCACCTGCCAGGGCGGATTTCTCGGCAGTTTGAGTTCCTTTTTCTTCATCCTCCCTCCTCTGTTTGACCTGTCTGGTTCCCCTTCGAGGTCGTGTGCCACCTCACGGGTTGTGATGAGAACGAGTCGGTGGTGACATGGAGACCTCCCGGGTGACAAACTCTGAAACTGGAAACGCTCCCCCTGAAAGTTGAGGGTCGTTTGTGGGTAATAAGTGCACCCTGAGGCAGCGAGCGTGTGACAGCTCCAGCCTGGGGCTGCCATCCTTGGATTTGCCGTTTTTAAACCCCGGCTTACCAACCCCTTTCCTTTCGCAGCAACGCGACTTAATGAAGGAACTGGAGGAGCAGAAGCAATTGTTTCAGGTCCTGCAGGCAGAAAAGGATGAAGCTGATGAGGAAAGTCAGGTGAGAACTTGGCACAGCTCCCTCACTTCCCTCCGGAGGGGAATACGACGCTGATCTCCCAGTCTGGTGTTCAGTTCCATTAACCCTCCCTCGAAACGGGCCACTCATTGGGACCGTCACCCCCCGGCAGGCTGCAGCAGGCACCTACAAATGGCTGTGTGCCTACACTCACCCTTTTCCCCCCCACCCCATAGGCTGGTTTAGCCCTAATAACCTGGGTTTTTTTAAATCTCCTGATGTTTGTTTAATTCTGCCGCCTCTGAAGTGAATGGAGCTGCTCCTTTAAAAGGGCATGGCCTTTAGTCCAGTCTGAGCAAGTTTTATTCCTCGCTCTGAGTGACTTCAGGACAGTCTTCTGCCTTTTAAAGTGTGTAGCTCCGTTGTGATCGTCTCATCTTGCCTTTCTGAGGCCACAGAATAGGTGGAATTATGGAATGGTTTGGGTTGGAAGGGACCTTAAAGCCCATCCAGGGCCAACCCCTGCCATGGGCAGGGACACCTTCCCCTATCCCACGTTGCTCCAGGTTCCATCCAGCCTGGCCTTGGACACTTCCAGGGATGGGGCAGCCGCAGCTTCCCTGGGAAATCCATCCCAGCCCCTCCCCACCCGCACAGGGTGGAATTTCCTCCCGGTTTCCCACCTAACCCTGCCCTCAGTCGGAGTGAAGCCATTCCCCCTTGTCCTGTCCCTCCGGTTCCCGATGGCCCTTCTCCCTTCCTCGCCTCCCCGTTTGCTCAAGCAGGACTAACGCTGAGCTACCTAAACGCTCGGAGCACCTGAGATTCTGATGTCAGAGGGTCTGTGTTGGGGCAAAAATGTGACTTTTTTTTTTTTTTCCCCTGAGAATTACCAGTGTCCTTGTGTCCCTTCGCAGAGGCTCAGGGCCGAGAACAGCGCTCTCCTCCGGCACCTCTCTCAGGCCGCCGAGTTTTCTCCCCTCTCTTCTCTTCCCCGAGCTCGAGCTCCGGTTCCAGCTCCTGGAGCAGGAGGCCTTCTGTTTGGAAATCCGTACAGTGGTGAGATTACTTGGCCTTCTGGCTGAAGCCACAAATTCACGGCAGTTAAAGCCTCGGCAAACTGCCCTCCCTCTCCGGCTGAGGGCTGTAGAAAAGCCCCTCTCGGCAGCACCTCTGCGTGTGTGCAGATGACTTGGCAGCTGTAAAACTGCTGCCAGGTGTTAAAAGTGGACTTAAGTGATCAGGCTGCGCATTTTCTGCCAAGGCAGGCGGCTATTAGCTGGTTTATTCAGCTGGGAGGCAGCTAGTCTGTGGCTTCTACCCAGTTTCCAGAGCCCTGAATATCGAGGTTGAGATCCAGAGCCACATCCTCGTGCTTTGAGAATTTCCTAGTTACCAGCACATTTCACTGTTAATCGTTCTGCTGCGGCTTAAATGGGCTTTTTCTTTTTTCCCAGCTGCAGGAGGAGACCCGGGGGCAGGAGCTGAGGTAAGTCAAGTGGACGTGAATAGATATGAATTAGCGGTTTACGGACGGGAATCGGTGGTTGGAAATAAAAAGCTCCAGGTTCAGCTCCGTGGCCAATTATCTGCTCGCTGGTTTGGTCCTGGGAAGGCAGGAGGCAACAAAATGGAGCCACACTTGTAGAATTAATAATAACAACTTAAGTATATATAATATTACGTGAAAATAATGACACACTCTGTGTCTTAAGGAAGAGAAAAGAGTGACTGTTGACCTTAATCTTTAAGAGCTGGCTCTTGGCAGCACCTAATGTCAGAATGAGCAGCTTGCAGCTGCTAAATACCTTATTTCACGTTGAGACACGGCCACGTGCTCCGTGGGATGGAAAGTTAGAGCACCTCTCAGGAGCTCCTGACTTTTAAGTGCTGTTTAGAGAAGCCTGGAGGCATTTGGAAACTCCAGAGCGTTGCGGGTCGAAAAAACCCACCTGCCCAAAAGCGAGAATACCTGGCTGCTGAACTCTCCCGCTTCTTCCCTTTGGATATAATTTTGAAGCTGAGTTTATCTGGGGTTTGTTGGGTTTTTTTTTCCCCCCCTGCAGGCCCCTCTGAGGGAGTGCCCCATGTGTGAGGAGGTGTTTCCTGAGGCTGTCGGAGCCAGCCAGTACGAGGCCCATGTGCGGAGCCACCTCCTGGAGTGTCCCCTCTGCCCCGAGAGCTTCGAGAAGTCCAACAAGCAGGTGTTTGAGGACCACCTGCTTTGTCACAGGCTGGAGTGAACCTGGAGTTCTGTCTCCCGCTGGAATAGGTGAGGGCAGCCCGAAATCGCCGCGCGGGCCCCGCTCACGCTGGACTCGCCCGGGCGAGGCTGGCTGTGCCTCCAGAACTGGGATTCCGAGCTTCCTGGTCCACCCGACACGTGAATCGGGTCAAACACCCGCATCCTGAAGCTGAGTCGCCCTCATCAAACTTAAATCCCGTCTCGGATGAAGTATATTCGCTTGTTAAACGGCTTACAACTCCTACAATTGGTAGTTTAGTTGGCTCAACAACAGGGATCCGAGTGGTGGGACGTAGAACGGCGCTTTTCTCTGCTTGCCTGATGCATCTCCACTGTAATTAATCCTTATTTTAGCACTGTGATGGGGAACCAAAGACCAGAAGCATTCCACAGAACCTCCCAGGATCACCCTTGCAGCTTCTGGAATGCAGAATTAATTACTAGTAAGGACAAACCTAAATAAAAACACGCCTTCTTTCACCGCGCGGAGCAAGCGGAAGATATTTGTGTAGAGGTTGGTTTTCCCTTTGCACTCGAAGCCTGGGGCTGTTCCTCCAGCAGAGGGGACAGAATGACTGGTCTGAGGGTGACAATCCTTGATTTACCAAGAAGAGCCCGTTCTTAAAACCAAAACACTGGGAATCCCAGCTGAGTGCCTTGGGGCGTTACGATGCTTTTATATAAACAGCCGCTTATCCGGTGACTATTTTTATTTCTACTTCAGCGCTCTCGGTTTATGATTTAACAGCTCTTTTCTCCGTGCAAACGCAGGTGGGTGAAGGTTTATTATCCAGCTCTATTAGACTGTGTTTCCTGCTGAGTGTCTGAAGCAATGGAAAAATCCTGAGGAGTTTGCACAGAGGCTTAAAAATATTTAGAAGTAGCAATAATGTTTTCCCGCTTTAATTCCGCACAGCCTTTTTATCAATATATCTGGATTTAAACGGAGTATTTCTGCCTTGAGATGTATTATACTGGTAAGCATTATTTAACAACCTGTGACAGAAGATAACCACCAAGAAAAATAAAAGCTTGTGTGAAAAATACCTTTGAAAAAGATGTCAGTGCCTGTTCATCCTTAAAGGAATAAATTACATTGGAGGAATTACTGGGCTCTTCGGGGAGCTGTTTGCAGGCTTTCAGTTACTCGCTGAAGCTTCTGGATAACAAAGTATTTAAGCACTTCTGAATAACTTTGTGATGTCCCTGGGGGTACTGGTTGATCCTCACGACTTGGGAATGTGTCAGGAAGGCCGAGGGAGGGTGTGGGATAACAAAGCAGGAAAGCAAAATGAGCTGTTCGGGGATCTGTTTATTTATATCCTTTCCAGTGGGGCTCGTCTAAAAGTCCTTCGTCACGGAATCATGGGATTGTTAAGGTTGGAAAAGACCTTTTTAAGGTCCCCGAGTCCAACCATCCCAGGAATGTCCAGCATATCAACACCTCTTCCCCTGCACCAGGAGGAAAAAGCCGAAAGCCTCCTTGGGATGATGAAATGTTATTTTAAAAAAATACTTGCTGTTGTACATGTTTTGCTACCATTATTATTATTATTATTATTGCTATATTATATCTCAACATTCCTGGCATAGCTCTCCCCCAGTTTTGACAATTAAACAATCAAAATGAGGGTCCATATTTTCCCAAGAAAACACTTCTCCCCCCCCAACATTTTCCCGTACCTCCTCACTCTAAATCACATATTTCTCCTCTGGCTGCTTTGCATCGGGACAGCTCAAACGTGGAGAGACGCAAAAGCAATTTTTACCAAAAGCCTGCTGCTTCACCCCAGTTATCAGCCCTCTCTCCTTCCTTCCCTCTGCTCTCCGTGGCCTCGAGCCACCAGTGCCGGTGTCCCCGCCTCGGAATCGCCTCTCCACCCCTCTCCCTGTGATTTTTCCCATCATTTGTAAGGATTTCGGTGCCCGTGTTGAGGTGCCCGGCCCTGGGACAGAGGCAGGTGACCGGCAGAGGGGGTCAGACTGCAATAAACCTCGCCAAGACGCTGGGTTTTTTGAGGTATTTTAAGGTACACCATTCGTTTTTCTGCAACAATGACACGGATTCCCACTCCCAGCCATCCGCTCTGGCCTGATCCGGGTCACACCTTCCCCACCCCGGGCAGCCAGGGACCGATTTACCCCTGAGCACAAATTGCATCATATATTTCCTGACCGAGTTTTCATTTCGCTTGTAATTTACGGCATTATTTATTGTTACCAACTGCATTTAGCCTTGGGAATCATGAGAGGTTTCAATCCTCTCCCGGGTTTATGGTTTAATACAGAAGCAGCTCAAATGGCTGACAATTAGATATAGTTATATTTTGGATGAGGTCCAGTATTACATGGATACGTAGTGGATAAGGACCTGGATATAAATTTTCAGGGGGGACAGGAGGGTGTTTGGCACCGTTTATACCCAAAACCAGGTAACATCTGAATGGGTTAACGAATCTGAATTCGTTAGGAATGTGTCTGGAAGGAAGATTTCACATTCTGTGGGCCAAATCCCTGGGAATACGTATCATTTTCATAGAAACATGGGATTTCCTGACTTGGGAGGGACTCGGAGCAACCTGGGCTAGTGGAAGGTGGAAATGGCAGGGGGCGGAACTGGGTGATTTTAAAGCCCCTTCCAACCCAAACCATTCCATGATTCTAGGATTTTATGATCCAGGGGAAAAAAAAACACTGGGCCTGAGAGAGCTCCCTTTGCTCCCTCTTCGTTTTTGGGAGCCTTCCTTTTCCAAGAAGTTGCTTCTTCTCTTGCGTTTTCCCTCCCAGTCACCCAGAAGATGTTTTAAATACATCTGTCCCTGTCCAGGGGACATCATTCCCGATTAACAGCTGTGTTTGTGTGTAAAACACTAACTATTTCAGCCCTGGAAGTCAGAATATCCGAAAGAATGCTGGAATAACTGACTGATGGCTCAGCCTCTTTTCAGGAGTACTTCCCAGTGAATAAACCACCCCCCAGGTGAACAAAGGAGGCAAAGGAAAACACAAACGGGGGGGAGGTTGTCCTCAATAATCGACGTGTGGGTTGGATTTTAAGACGATAATAATCCTCTGGAGCAGCATAACACACATCTAGGGTTTGAAGTGGTTCGATCATCAAAATCCTTATTTTGGGGGCGTGTTTACCGAGTAAGCGGAGGTGCTCCTGTATTTGACAGGGGAACGATGGAAGGGGAAGAGAGCAGAGAAGGGAACGGTGGGGAAAAATATTCCAAAATTGCAGTTAGGCGGAATTCCACCCTGGTTTAGCGGGGGCAGCTCAGGAAAACCCGGGGGAGGACGCGCCGACGTGAAGCCTGAAAACGGGGATGTTACAACTTTGCGGAGGGGAGGTTTGGTGTAAAAATGCAGATATTACACTTAGGCGAGAGGGGAGGTTTGGTGTAAAAATGCAGATATTACACTTAGGCGAGAGGGGAGGTTTGGGCTTTTGGATTATTCCCGCCCGCCCAGGAGTCAGTGAGCGCCTTTAGCAGCCGTGCACTCGTGCCAACAGAGGGGCTGCTTGGCGGGCACCAAACCCCACCGCTGTCATTTATCACCCTCTTAGCGCTGAATTAAACCCCCCAACGCGAAACGCGCCGAAGAACCGAACCTTCATTGCTCTGGCGCTGGAAGGATTGGGTCCCGGAATTACAGCGGTTGTTTTCTCCGAGCGGCTATTAGCCCCCCTCCATTATCCTAAACAGGACTGGTTTCCATCCTCTGGCTCATTTATTCCAACCCAGCTTTATCGGAGTGAATGGGGTCTAGGCCCCTGGATATTAGAAGAGCTGTTGGGGCTGCTCATAAATAACGAGTTGTCAGGGATTTTTAATGGGAAACCCTCGGAGTGCTGTAAATCTGCGCAGCTCTCCCTGCGTCCCCCTCCCTCATTTCCATCACAATATCGCTCCGGTGGGACTGTGGCTTGCAGCATGTGCCAGGCAGCGGAGATTGGTGGGACACGGGGGAAGGAGGAGGAGAAGGGGGGGAAAAAAAGAGCTGGAGATGGGCTGGGGGACTCGGAACAGTTGGTGCTGCGGAAGCATCTGCTGGGGGGCAGGATTTGGGAGTCACCTGGTCTAATCAGAGGGGAGAGGGCTGTTCGTCCGGAGAGGGGGTGGAAACAGAGCCAGGGATGCTCGTGGAATAAAGAGGGGGGTTGCTGCAGTTGACGTCTCGCTCCGCCGGGCTGGGGGAGCTGTAAATCTCGGCAAGTGGGAGGGGGTTTGATAGGTTTGGGTCACGTTTTGGCTGGTGTAGCGGTGCTGCACAGCAAAGGGGGCTTTCCTTTGCAAGCCGGATTTTTTAAACTTCCCAGCCAATCCAAACCACCTCCGGGGAAAATCTGACACCGTGTCCTGATGCGGACGGCAACGATTCTCTTCTTCATTGGATCTGGCCAGAAACTGGGTTATTACAAAGTGCACTCCTCTGTCACCTCCCAGATATCTGCAGCTGCTGGGATCGTGGCTGCCAACAGCACTAAAGCCTTCTAGGAAGGAGCTGGAGCTCACTCGTCCCCCAGTTCTCCATCAGCTAAAGGATATTTTGGGATACAGGACGATTGGCACAGCTCAGCTTGTGCCCATCCCACTCACAAAACGGATGGGACTGTGCAGACTCTCTGCCTCCTGAGGCACCAGAGCTCATTAAAATCTGTCTGCAGGGTCAGTTTGGGCTCAAATATAGGCTTGCACCCCGACTCTAGCATATATATTTTTATATTTTTATATGCGTCACTGTAAATTAAAAATTACACCAGTGACAAAGCTTCTTCTTGCTCCAGAGTGCCCAGGGGCTTAGAGTTTTATGTAATTACTAGTCTGGCACTGAGAGTCTAAAATACAGCAAAGCCATCAGCCACACAGATCCCAAATTAGTGACATTAAATATAGCTCCCTTCCCATTACAGCCCCACGCGACTGGCTCTGAAGAACTCGACCTCACGAGACTTTCTGTCCTGATTAAATATCGCTCCCGTGCTGCGGGCGGGGGAACAGTTCTGAGCAGACCCGGAGGAATTTCAGCCAGAGCCACTCAGAAAATCTGCGGAATAATCCCCCCCTTTGCCAGGTTTAAACCTTCGTTTTGGGGGAGAAGCTGAGCGGCACGAGGAGGGAGCCAGGACGGAGTCAAAAAAACAGACGGCTGCCAAAAGGGACTGATGCCCTTCAGGCTCCAGGGAGTTTTTAACCCTTCCCCATGAGTTTTCCGAGCCTGCAAAACCTGGAAGCGGGGGGAGTTCCTCAGGCTGTGCTTGTCCCTGCGCTGATCCAGAAGGGATTGGCCCGCGGGAGCAGCTGCTCCGGGAGGGAGCTGATAACTCAGGCCCTGAGGCTCCTACATCTGCACCTCCCGTCCCCTGCCGCCTTCCCCCAGCCCCAGGATGAGCCTGGAATATCGCCTGTGCTCTCATAATGTGCATTCCCCCGGGGCCTCGGCATCTAAATGCAACCCGAAACAAATGAGCGGGGACAAAGGACGTGGTCAGCCTGGAGATTTGGAGGGGTTTGTTTTTTTTTTACACTGCTTCCTTCTGTTTAATAATAATTTGCCGATTCCTAAGCCGGGCAGCGATTCTAATTCCTTTTTTTTTTTTTGTTAACAGTTTTTATTTTTTTGNNATCATATTTTGGAGAGCAGCTGCTGCACGTGTTCTGCTGCACAGCTGAGAGAGCCATATGGATTTTTAATTCCTGAGGGTTATTACTCGGCTGGAGCTGTGTCTACGAACCCAAGCTTGCCTTAATGGAGTCATCAGACTTGACAATCCTTCCTTAAAGAGGGTTATTGTTCGGAGAGATCTGATCCCAAACCTAGGGAAGGTCTGGGAAACGGGCCGGACACTTCATTATACCAAGCAGAGACTCGGTGTCCTGTTTTTTTAATTTTATTTTTTTTTTTAGGCAGCTCAGGGGGTTTTTACACCTTCAGGAAATTCGTTCTCCGTTAGTGTCAGTTAATTTTAACGACCCGTTTTTCTGCCCTTTCGGAACCATAATGAGAAAGTGCGTTTTGAGGTGTTATTGTTGCTTTACACCAGTGGGTTTTTTGACAAATCAGACAAAACGGGGGCACAAACTTTCCCCCTGCTCTTAAATGAAGAAATCCTATAAAAATACTCAGAGTCGCGATCCTAACACGTATTTTGGAAGAGGCAGTAACTCTAAAAGAGATATTAAATCGTATTTCTCCGTGAAATCTTGGAAGGCAAGCCCTAAACACGAGATTCTTGAGCTTTATCCCGAAACAAGGAGAGACAGAAGACAGACAAGATGCATCCCGGCAGGATCCTGCATGGAAATTTCTTAAGTCCCGGAAAAGGCTCCAATCCTTGTATTTACAAGCAGGAGGAAAGGAGAACGTTGTGGTAGAACATAAAATATATATATATACTTATAGATCTCTTGAATGCACCACGCCGCAGACGGCTCAGCGAAATCCCGGCGGTTCTCTGGATCCGGATTTGAACTCCGCAGAAAATGTTGGAAAACTCTTAACCTCGAAAACGGATTCTGTTAAATCCGGCGCTGCTGCCGCGGAAATGGAGCGGGTTGGTTTAAAGGAGCCGTCACCGCGACAAGGGACTCCAAAGCCTTTTTTTTTTGTGTGTGTGTCGAACAATTAGCTCAGAACAATTAGCTCAGAACAATTAGCTCAGAACAACCTGCTCCGTTTTTAGCCATCCCAGGCTGTTTCCATGGCAGCAGGATGTGAATTCCTACAACTGTTGCGTGTTCTGGGTGGAAACGGCGCTTGCCCCGTCGTGTCAGCGGCACCCACAGGCCTCGGCGTCCGACTTCGGATTAGCAAATCTGGTAGTTTTGCCGCGCCGTTGTTTAATTAGGATGATTTTTGTGCCTTTTTAGCGATTTTACACGAGGTTGCTCCGGGACCTGTGCGCTGCCATCACCCAGAGTTAGGGTGGCACGGACAGACCCAGCGCAGATCAGTCTGCAAACTTTTGCATGTTTAAAACTGATTTTTTATATATATATATTTATACATATATATATATATATGTAATAAATATATACATATATTTAAAAATACTAATCGATGGGGAGGTCCCGCCTTCCCAGGGCTGGGCAGGGATCCCCACTGGCTCTGTCAAGAGCGTTGCCGTGTTGTGTCGGCTGAAAGCCTCCCTCCCTCCTCCTGGCTCCCCAAAATCCCGGCAGGAAAATGTCCCCCCTCCCATCTCCTTCCGCGATCGGAACCCCCGGGGAAGCTCCTCATGAATATTCAAATCCCCGCTCTGCGATTGGCTGCGGCGTTGAAGTGAGGCCGCGCCTCCCTAGGGGCGGCGCTGTGTGACGTCAGAGCATCCTCTGGTTGCCATGACAACGCACGCCCCCGCCCCGCGCGTGGTCCAATGAGGCTGCGGTATGTTAATGAGGGGGCGGGGCTGTGATGGGAGAAGGAGGTCGCTGGTCCAGCGGTTTTTGGGTTAATGGCAAGTCCTGGGCGTGGGGATGAGGCGCAGGGGTGAAACCCTGGGGAAAAAAGCGCCTCGGGGGTTGTGCTGCAGCTCGAGATGGGGCTGGCGGGTTGCAGGATCTGCTCCTGGCACAGGGACGGAGCGTTGGGAAGGCCTTTCTGTTCCCTCTTGGGTGGGGAAGACGAAACAATCGGGGTGCAGATGTTTTTTTGGCATCCCAGATTGGGTTGGGTTGGAAGGGACCTTAAAGCCCACCCAGTCCCACCCCCTGCCACGGGCAGGGACACCTTCCACCAGCCCAGGTTGCTCCAAGCCCCGTCCAACCTGGCCTTGGACACTTCCAGGGATGGAGCAGCCACAGCTTCTCTGGGCAACCTGTGCCAGCACCCCTCAGGGCCAGGAATTCCTCCCCAACACCCACCCTAACCCTACTAAAGAACCACCGAACTCACATTTCCGCGGAGGGCCACAGCATTATTTTAACCTATCACTTGAACTGCTGGAAAACAGAAGCTCTGGTGACCGTGGGGCTTGTTCTGCACAAAGTTTGGCAGCCGGTCTTGGAGTTCTCCCACCGACCCCGTTGAGTTCAGAACGTGCCACCAGCCATTAATCAGAGCCTTTATTGGCCCCAGAGTGTCCCCTGTTGTTCTAACACTTGCTCCTTGAGAGTGTCCGCTCCCCCTGAAGTTTAATCTTGCTGAAGCGCTGACTTGTGCTCGTTACACATATTTCTCTCATAATGACCGAAGTCAGGCAAGAAGTCAAAATTTAATGTCTGTGAGCCCTTGCCAGTATTTTCTGGAGCCGTGCCTTGAGAGAGGAACATGAAGAACCGCTGTAAATGGCTCTGTTCCCAACCCAAATAAAGCATTATTCAGCCTTGTATTCCAGGAATCCTTGTTTTTCGCTGCTCGTTGGTGGTGTCAATGGAACTGTTTGTTCTGTGAAGCTCCCGAAACAGCCAGAAGCTGTTTTCGGTTTGTTTGGTTGTCCTGAGGAGTAAACACCCAGATGATTATCTAAAGCGGGTTGGAAATCACAGAATCCCGGGATCGTTTGTGTTGGAAAAGACCTCCAAGATCGTGGAGCCCAACCCGTGCCCAGTCCCCACCTTGTCCCCCAGCCCCGAGTGCAGGGGGCTGAAGGAAAGGAGTCCTGAGTCTTTAACCTTATGTCCTTACAATCCCAGCCTAGAAAATCTACTTTACAAAGCAGCTTTAATGTCATTATTCGACAACTTTTTGCCCCTTTATTCCGTTCTGGAGAGTGACGACCGTCTGCAGCCCGTTCAGTGAGGAAACACGGGGGTTCTGTGTGAAAACGGGGCTCAGGGCAGAGAGGTATCTTCATCCCAAACCCGAGAGGGACATCGGGGCTGGGCAGGGTGCGATCTGCCGGCTCTTCATCTCAAGGGCAGTCCCTTCCATTCCATGTTTCATTCCCGCTTTGTCGCTGAGCTGGGCTTTCCAGAGCCAGCCTAGCCTTGCCTTGCTGTGGCCAGTCAGCCATAAATAGCGTTTCCTCACCATTCCCTGCACATCCATCCTTCCCGAGAGAAATTGCTGTTGTCACGAAGAAGAAGGGCGGCTCTTTCGCGGGTTATTCTGCAAACTCTCATTCCAAAACGGCTTCCGAGATTTTGGGTCAGAATCGCCTTGGCAAGGGTTCAGGGCATTCGGGACGGACGAATCGGACAGGAAAACTTTGTCCCTCATTCAGTGACCGAGCACTTAAAAGGTAATTTTTTGGTACTACTCCAAACAAGAGCGTTTTTGACTGACACTTTTAAGCCACGTCTCCTTAATGAAATCTCATCTAAAAATATCAGTAACCTTCCAACTGTTTGGACTTTCAACAACCCGAGGAGCAAAACCTTGATTTATTGTTGGCTTTTGGACACGCTGTATTTTACAGGCTAAATTTGTTTAACTTTGCACCGGGATGGAAAGGACCTTAAAGCTCATCCAGGGCCAACCCCTGCCATGGGCAGGGACAACTTCCACTATCCCGGGTTGCTCCAGCTTGGTCTTGGACACATCCAGGGATGAGGCAGCCACAGCTGCTCTGGGAAATCCATTCCAGCCCCTCATAGGGGAGAAATTCTGCCCCCCCCCCATATATATGTATATATATATATATATATATATACACACTCAACTAAATCTCTCTTTTATTCTGGTTCAATTTTTCAGGAAGCATTATTGTGAAATACCTGCACATACAGTTACAAGAAAAGGAAATTTTGGTAGGAAAACAGGAAAACAAAACAAACAAAAAAAAAGTCCTAAACGCTAAGACAATTTGTTTTACTTCTTTTTTGAAAAAAAAAAAAAAGCAGTTGCGGCTTAGCTGATGGCCGGGAAAGGTCCTGCTGTGCAGCTCTGGATCATTCCAGCACGGAATTAACTCCGCTAATAAGCGGTTGGAGAATGGGACCTGACTTGGAAAGGGGGTTATCTTCCACCGAAACTGCTGATTTCTCAGAAGTGATGGAATTGGAATTGCTGATGAGATTGCAGCCAGGCGAAATTGAAGCTGTTGAGCCTCATTTATTGGCTTCTTTAGAGTAATGGGATCAGCGTCGGGCTGATCATATTTAGCGCCGTTAAATCTCCTGCACTTAATTAAGATGCTTTTGTACATCCCCGTGGTGTGACCAGGGTGTGGTGGGGGCGAGAAGGGAGGAGGGCGATGCCTCCCTAACCCTGCACCTCCTTGTTTCATTTGTGCAGGCAGCTGACAAATTATCCCGTTAACAAAGGGCAGAGTTAATCCTGCCGGGCCAGAAGAATCATAGAATCATAGAATCGA